>JAMALN010000055.1:0-78041 GCA_023630115.1 Cutaneotrichosporon sp. PK4640 | reverse complement strand
GGTGTCCTCGACCCGGACGCGGGCATGGACGACGACAACGGCGACATCGACGATGTCATGTACAGTGACGGCTCTGTAACGTCCGAGGACGAGTGGGATCCCTCCGAGTGGGGGAGGTAGGAGCGCTTGGCGGTGCACGCGCACGCGTGCGCACGCGTGCTTGGACAGTGTTGGGTTTGATCGGACTATTGTTTCTCGGGGTATGTTTTATGTCTACGGTTTTAGTGTCTTCTTGGGAGTCTCTCTGTTTAATGCATGTCGGTGGTGAGCGGTGACGATACAAGTGTTCTGTCGAGGTCTTTGTGTTCTATGCTGCGGGAGGCTGCGGGATGAGTGCAAGGGGGAGGGTGCCCAAAAGTGATCGACATGACGTGGAGCGGTATGTTCGTGCCTCCAAAAATACAGAGCCTGACGACATTGTGTCTTGAAGTGCCCCAGCCCCGCCAATCCCCGATCATGCCGATCAACGTCAGTCTCACTTGCAGATTCCTTGACATCCACCTCGACGCGTCGCGTCGTCTTCACCCAGCAACCACCTCGCATTGCAGGATCCGAGGTGGGGCCTCCAAAGCCTCCAGCCGTCCTCGATCGCCCTCGATCACTGGCGCCGAGCCCCGTCCTGTACTTTCGCCGGGCTTGAGCAATCCCGCAACATTGGCCCGCAACTTCGGCAGGAGCTTTTCAGCGCTGGTCCAAACGCCGTGCCCACGCGACCAGCTATATTCGGCCTTCGGCACGCTGCTCTCCCCTGCATTCTCCATCCGGACTCGTCCCGCGGCACGCGATTCGAGTGAGGGAAGCTTGGAGAGGGCCCGCTCTTCAGCTACACTCCACTCGAAAACCACTGGCATGCGAGCAACGGAATGGACGAGTCGGCCAATGCATGTACATTACATCTACTGTGGTGTCGAGACATGATACAGACTTTCAGAGACGGGGAACACTCGGTTGTTGGAGATATCGCCGCGTTTGACTTTTCTCGCTGACCGTGCAGAGTTCAAATACCACACAACAGAAATGTTCAGTGAGGTTGAGGGAGTAATAGAGTTGATCTACGACTCGTGGGGGAAACTGGATTGCACAATCCGGGGTTCGCTGCGCCCGTATGTTCGACTCACTACCGCGCCAGTTTGGGCTTTGTGTGTGTCTCAGAGAGCGGTTCTCGGGAGCCGTTGGGGGCACGCTACAGGCCAACCACCTAATCTGGGGGGTCTGTCTCAGACGAGGCCGCGGTAGGCTGGGTGTATCAATGGATGGCAACGCCTCCCATCCGGTTTCAATTCAACCCCCCCCCCGTACTTGACCCGCCACCGGGCATTTCAGTACGGGATGCCCACTGCCCCAACAGTGGAAGGCCCAGCCAACGCAGTCTACTGTGGAAGCACCCGGAAACCCCGCACGGGGTGATGAGGGGGGCAAAACAAACTCTTTGGTGGTCTGAAGGGCAAGGACTGCCGCCTGGTCAAACTGGTGCTGGGTCATGGCGGCTTGCTGTGGCTGTTGGGGGTGGGGGCGCGCCTTCCAATCGCTGGGGCAGAACGTTGGGCCATCTATCACCAGGTAGCCCGTTAGGTGTTAGGCCAAATTGGATTCAGAGTAGTGCATTGAAGAGCCCAATTGGGGGGGGGGGCTCCACCGCATCTGACCACCAGATTAAGGTGTGCTCCTCACGGTAGTACAACCTCCTTGACAGCTCCCCAGAGCGAGAGGTCGCACACGAAGCTCAACCAGGATACCGCAGTGAATCATCCAATCCGTGTCTGTGACTAGATCTCCCGAGTGCCCCCCCCCCCCGTTCAACCTAGCTGAGGCCCAGGGACCAGCTGCTCAGTGTCGTGCACTCTGTGTGCACAAGTCATGACATTCATTGCTCCTACTGATTACTCGTCTCACGTGCGCATCACAGTGTTCCTTCCGAGCCGCTTACTTCAGGAGCGCGGTCACGAGGGCAACCGCGAGCACCTTCGCGCTCGTGTCGAGGGTCAGGTCGACCCAGTTCTTGGAGCTGACAAGGTTCTTGCCCGGCTGCAGCGAGTTGACGCCCGCCACAGCGAACCACGCGCACACGAGTATAAGCGCCTCAGCGCGCTCGGGGCTGTGGTGAGAAGGTAGACAGGACGGCACTCACCACTCGAGCGATCTCATGTGCGCGCCGTACGCGATCGCGCCGAGGAGGGTCGCGAACGCTGCAGTCAGCACAGCAGGGGAGGGTACCGGGCTTGATCAACGGCCGCACCGACACGCGAAACGGGGGAACTGGCAATGCGAGAGCGAGAACTTACCGGTGCGGCGGGGGAGGTTGCCGTCCCACCACATGTTGTTGGGGGGCGCGGCGACGGCGACGCTCTGGCCCTTGCCGGGCGCCTTGAGGGGGGCGGGCTTGGACTGGATCGGCTCGTCCATGGGGTTCTTAGTGTCTTCGGCCTTGGGCGTTACCTCGCCGATGATGGAGTGGAGGGGGTGCGCGTACTCGACCTCCTTGACGGCCAGCGCCTGGGTGACGTCGGGCTGGCGCTCGCGTGCCATGGACAGCGGGTCCGGCTTGTTGGGTACCGTGGTGAACGTGGTGAGGGGCACGGGCTTGTGCCCGGCGGAGCCTTCGACCTGCTTGGCCTCCACCGACTCGAGGCGACGGGTGACGTCCGCGCCAGGCTCGGGCTCCTCGTTCGAGAGGGGGAAGTGCTGGTGAGGCGGGACAGGGTGGTTCAGAACCGCCTGGTGCTTGGCATCCTCCTCTGCCTCTTCCTTGGACTCCACAGACTCGAGGCGCTGCGTGGTGTCGGCCGTGGGACCGGGCTCGACGTTCGTGGAGGGGAAGTGCTTGTGAGGGGGCCCAACGTGGTGAGGCGCCGTAAACTTGGCGCCCTCCACACCCCACTTCGACTCGACCGACTCGAGGCGTTGGGTCGTATCGGCCGTGGGACCGGGCTCGACGTTGGTCGGCGGGAAGTGCTGGTGGGGCGTCGTATCAAGGTGAGACGCCGCCTTAAGGCTCCTAGCGCCCTCCAAACTTCCCTTCGACTCAACCGACTCGAGGCGCTGCGTCGTGTCGGCCGTGGGGCCAGGCTCGACGTTGGTCGGCGGGAAGTGCTGGTGCGGGGCGTCGGGGTTCATGCTGCGCGCAGTGGATGTGAAAGATGGGAGAGGAACTGAACTTGAGGTGCCGTGAGAGTCATGCCCGATGCCTGTGACGCTGTGGATGTGCGCGACGTCACCCGACGGGCGAGGATCACACGCGTCAGGGGCACAATCCTTCTGGATCTCGCCCTTCTTCTTTGCGTCCGTCGGGCCGAAAGTGGCGGCCTTCTCGCGGGCGTCGAGGGCGACGGGGGCGCCGGGAACGGCGAGAGCGGCCGGGGTGGGGGCGGCGGAAGCGGCGAGATCGGTGGGAGCGACCAAGGCGACGGGGGCGCGGAAGGGGCTGGGAGAGCGCACACCATGCTCGATGATGTATGCACGCCGCTCGCGCGCGAGCGCCTCGGGGTCGAGCTCGACAGAGGGAAGGCGCTCGCTCGGGAGGGGTGTGGGGATCTCAGCCGGGGGCGAGCAGGCGTCCGAGTCGCGGGGGAAGTCGAACTCGGCCCCCGAGACGGCCACGAGGGCCGGGGGCGCGGTCTGCGAAGCCGGGCGGACGGGAGGAGTGACGTGGTGGTCGTGGTCGAATGCCGAGCGCGCACCATGCTGGACAATGTACCTGCGCGTCTCGGCATCCATCTCCTCGAGCACAGCCGCCTGGCCGGGGAAGACGGGGGCGGAGGGCGCCGAGGTGGCGCGGGGCAGGCGCTCAGCGGGCGCACTGAGGCGGTCGGCCATGTCGTGCTCGGCGTGCGTGGCATCAATATTCGTCTGTGCGGCCGCCTCGGCCTCGTCGTCTGGCATCGGCGTCGACGCCGGCGCGGCCGGGAAGCTGCCGTAAAAGTCCGGGGCAGGCGGCGGGGTCACGACGTCGAACATCTTGACGGGGGTCGCGTCGCGGTCGGCAGAGTCGAGGGGCTGGCAGACGCTCTCCGCGTCTCTGAGGTTGATGAGCTCGCCCGAGGTGCCGAGGGCCGAGGCGGACGAGGGGGACGCCGAGCTGGCCGACTGCACGTCGTCGTGGCGCTCCATGGGGGTCGCCATGCTTGCTATGGTGGTCGCCATGGTGTGAGCGGATGAGAGACGAGTGTGTAAGGCTGGCGTGAGAACAAATAGTCTGAACGGCTGAACACTGCAGTGGTGCCATGCTTCATTGTTGCTGGCATACATCCACGCCCACGCCTGCCGCTCTGCGCCTCCCCCTGATCCGTGGGAGCGGGTCACACAGCGGGCGCGCGATGGGCGCCGGACACGATGGGCGCGAAGGACGCAAAGGGGGTGAGGAGCGCATGGTTCGAGGGTTCTCGCCGTGCGAGCGTTAGGATGCGCGAGCAGAGGAGATACGAACGTGTGCGAGACATCGGTGCGGCTGATCGATCGGCGAGTGACAATGGGTGGCGAATCACGTGACATGCCCGCACATGGGATGTTGCGCGTCGCTAACCTCTGACCAAGTGTCCATCTTTGTCACCACTCTCTCAGCGCTCAGCGATGCCGAAACGGTCACGCACGCCCGACGCGCGTCCGGCAAAGCGGCACCGCCCGGCCGCCGGCCTCCTCCCGCTCTTCGAGCTGGACGAGCTCTTCCTCCGCGTCCTCGGGCATCTGGGTCCGGCTGACCTCGCGCGCGCGCAGGGCGTCTCGCGCCGCTGGGCCGCGATCGCCGTCGACCCACAGCTCTGGAAGCGCCTCTACCTCGCGCGTTACCCGCACCCGCACCATCACGTTTCGCGCAGCACCAGCGGGGGGAGCACGCCGCTGCGCCCGCTCGCACGGCTGCCGAGCCGCGCTTTCCCGCCCCCCAGCCCGTCGCCGTCGCCGGCCCCCGAGGAGCGGTGGGCCGACGCGGAGGCGCGCCACGACGGCGTGGACTGGAAGGTCATGATGCGGTTGGGCACGAACTGGTGAGTGCTGCGAGCGTCCGTGTGTCTGCTAGCCTTGTGCACGCGCTCTGCCGCCCGCCACTCGCTCTGCCGGTCTGGCGACGACCGTGATGTTTCCCTCCCACAAGCAGCGCGCTCCGCAGCACCATCTTGATACTGCCCCCGCGCTGTCCGACTCGAGTGTCTTGAACTTCGCGAGCGCAACGAGTGGCTAACAATAGGTCCAACGGCGCGGTACTGGCTGAGGCCCGCGTGCCACTACCACCCTCGCCCGCCTCTCAGGCAAGAGAAGATGCGGGCGACGCGCATGCACAGCACCTGGCCCTCTTCCCGAGCTTTATCTGCGCGTCCAACCCCACCTCGCCCCTCGTACACGTCTACGCCTCCCTTCCCGGCGCCACGCTCGGCATCATCCCACCCCCGCCCGGCTGGTCGTCCCCACACCGCCCCGACTGCGTGGCAGCCATCGCGGCCGACCAAGCCGTCGCCTCACGCGAGGGAGCCGCGCTCCCGGCCCGCCTCGCGATCATGTACGCGTCAGGCGGCTTCGCAGTCGTGCGCCTCCGCCTCGCGGACGGCCGCCTGCACTGGTCCCGCGAGACCGTGTGGGCGCGCCGCGCCCGCCCGCCCCGCCGCGGCGTCGTGGCAGACAACGATCCCGTCGTCCTCGCCAGCATGCACCACCCCGCCCTCGTGACGTGCACGCGCGCGTTTGTGCTGTCCGTGTACAGCCTGGGTGGCGGCGAGCCCGCGCTCCTCCGCAGACTGCGGAGCGACGTGAGCTTCCACCCGGCCTCGCTCGCCATCTTTCCACCGGGCGACCGCGACGGGCCCGTTCACGGTGACGGTGGGCATGGTGAAGGCGGCGAACCCGGTGAACGCGCCCAAACCGCGAGCGGCAAGGACGGGCACTTCCGCGCCGCGCTGACGTACACTGCGCCCGTGTACCCCTCGTCCTGGACCGTCGCGGTGCAGGAGCTGCAGGTGGACATTCCGCGGCGCGACGTCGCGCGCACCGAGGCGTACACCGTCATCCCGCCGCCGGAGCCTGGGTGGCCGCGCCGGCTCCTGCCTCTCGCTGGCGTGCGCCGGCCCGTGGGGGTGGGCAGCGATGGGCGGTGGTGCGTGCTGGCCGGTGACGACGCTGTGGTCTACGTGTTCGCCCTTCCGCGGGGAAAGGGCGTCATTGCGCACGCGCAGACACTGCTCGCGCCGAGTGCTGGCGTCGCGTCCCTCGCGCTCCAGGCGGGCCGGTGCGTCAGTGGTGGGCGCGACGGGCGCGTCCTCGTCTGGGACCTCGACGAAGGTGACGTGGGCGAGGAGGGCGAGGCGCGGGTGGGGCGAATCGATGCCGTCGAGGTGAGGCGCGGTGGCCGGCGCCAACACAAGGTCCCCGCTGCAGACGGTGGGGGCGGTTGGCGCGGCGGAGCCGGCGAACGCGAGGAACCCGGTGAGCCTCGCCAAGTCGACGAAAGCGGCGAGGTCGAGGATGCCCACCACCCTACCGCCATCTCCCATGTGGCACGCGGGCTCTTCCTCGCCACACCCCCTGCGAGCCTCCCACCGGCCGAGACGCGTGCACCCACAGACGATGTGGCTGCGATCCGGCAGCTAGCGTTTGACGAGGAGAAGATTGTGGGACTTGTCGATGGGCCGACGGGCGACGTTATGCGTGTCTGGAGCTTTGGATAGTGTACATCTTAACCATGTCGCCTTATGTTGTTGACCGAGCGAGAGTCGCCTTTCTTCAATGTCTGCTCGGAACTCACAGCAGATTGCTCCGCTGGGTCTTGGCAGCCTGGGCCCGACTATGGGAACGGATAATGGGCAGGCCCGGTGCGAGCGAGCAACACGGGGAGATCAAGCAACGCGACGAGATCGCGCAACCCGAGGAGATCGAGCAACCCGAGGAGATCGAGCAACCCGACGAGTCCTACAAACCGTGATTCTCTATCCAAGCCCTGCCGGGCATTTTGCATCCACCCTACGGGCTATACTGTTGTGCATGATTTGTCTAACCGACGACAATCTTCTCCTCGGCGTCGTTGAAGCCGTACTCGGGGATCTCGAGGTTGAGAGGGGCAGGGCCCTTGCGGATACGGCCCGAGATGTCGTAGTGCGAGCCGTGGCAGGGGCAGAACCAACCTCCGTACTCGCCCGCCTCGCCGATGGGGACACAGCCGAGGTGGGTGCAGACGCCGAGCATGACGAGCCACTCGGGGCGCTGGGTGCGCTGCTCGTCGGTCTCGGGGTCACGGAGCGACTTGACGTCGACCGAGCGCGCCTCCTCGATCTCGTCCGGGGTGCGGTGGCGGATGAACACCGGCTTTCCGCGCCACTTGACGATGAGGTTCTTGCCTGTAGGTTAGTATGTCACTCAGCCGCGGCGAGGTGGGATGAAGAGTGTGGCAAGGCCAAATACCCTCGCGTTCAAGCGTGTGCGTGTTCAAGGAGATGAAGAGCAGCAGAGTGTGGTGGTGATGGCACCCCGGAGCTCGGAGTGGAGGCGACGGGATATTCCCAATAGCCTGGAATGTGTGCCACACGATGCTTGCATCCACGAGCACAACTCACCCTCGGGGATCGAGCCCATCTCAACCTCGATCTTGGCGAGCGCAAGAACGTCAGCCGAAGCGGCCATGTTAGAGAGCTGGGCAGGGTCAGCTGGTTCTAGTCCCGACGCACAATGTCCGAGACCATCGACTTGGCACCCGAGGCCGAGAGGGCACCGAGAGCGCCGACCATGAAGTACGAGACGACGCGGTTCGACGACTCGTTGCGGGTCTTGTAGGCGCTCATGTCGGGGACGCCGTTGTGGTCACGGCCGGCGAGCGCGCGCGACGAGGTGTGGAGGCGGCGCTGGCCAAAGATGCCTGTTGGGTTGGCTGGGGGTCAGCGGCCGGTCGGGCGGGCGGGCGCATTGGGCAACGTCCGCTGCTCGCGAAGCGCACGGCGGGGAAGAGGGCGGCTGAGGGTTGGGCGAGGCAGAGGAGCGGGGAGGGGGAGTGCAGCAGCAGCGCGACGCCAAGTCGCAGCTCTCGCCTCATCTCCTCTTCTTCCGACAGCTCGCCTCATCGCTCCGATCCTCCGACGCGCTCCGTCGCAGCGTCCCAGCAACATGACAGGCAGCAGGGAGAGATACCCACCATTGACGCGGAGGCTGCTGACGCCGTTGGCGGCGTAAGCGGCAAACTTGGCCGGGGTGTCGGCGCGGGGGCCGTGGTGGTGGTCGGGGGCGGGGGGGAGGTTGAGCGCGGCGCGGGCGGCGGGGACGCCGGACGCGAGGGTGCGGGCGGTGGGGGCGAGGTTGATGCGGGTGAGGGAGGCCATTTTGGCGCCGCGGAGGAGGGAGGAGAGAGTGGTGAGGAGGGGGAGAGAGATGGCGATGAGGAGTAGCAGCGAGCAAGAGCCGAGGAGCGAGCACCACCCAGCGAGCGACCACTCCAGCCGAATCCGATTGCCCTCATTGGGCCCTCTGGTTGCCTCCGCCCTTCACCCTACCACCCCCCGGGCAGACTCGGGCGTCCACCAAACCGTCCAGCAAACCTCCTGCTGGGGTGAACATGCCATTTTCCCCGAAACGCCGCTAGAGTGGCTCTGGCCACGTGGCAGATGCCGTGCCTGGTCATGATATTTCTGGTGGCTGGTGGATGAGATTCGCTCCGAGAGCGGTCAGCATCAGGAGCCATCAGCAAGGATCGGCGTGTGTACAAGCAAGGTCGAGATGGTGTTGGGGGGCTATTCCTACTCCCGCAACAGTGAAGGGACGGCCACGGCCCTCGGCACTGTAGACAGCAGCACCTAGTGACACCTTTCTCGCAGCTACTCACTCCTACTTCAGCCACTCATCACAACCCGCCGCCGCAGTCACCCCGCCCCTCCACTCCACGCCAGCCATCACCCGCTTCTCTGCAGAATGGCGTACATGCAATGCTGGTGTTATCTACGGAAGGACGCCGCCGAGCCCCTGTGCGCTGTCACGCACGCGCTCGGCAGCCTCGATGAGTGCGGGGTCGCGCAGCTGCGCCTGGAGCAGCGGCAGAATGTGCAGGTGGTATGCGCGCTGCGCGGCAGGCGAGCCGAGGTGCGTGAACACGCCGCCGAGCACCGCCTCGACTGCCAGGCCCTTGATCTTGGTGTGGCCACCGTCACGACCGGCCTGATGTCAGCTAAGTACGGGCAGAGGAGCCGAGCGCGGAAGTCGGCAATGACGGCGCGCCCGTGCGCGCAAAAGTCTGGCGCGCTGGCGCACACTCGCGGTGTCGTCACAAAGTCACGCGCGCAGCACGAGCGCAGCGACCGCGCGTAACCAGTCACTCCCGTCGCAGTGCTAGACTCACCTCGTTGTGGTCCCAGCGCATCACCTCGCCAATCTGCCACCGGTCGCCGACGACACGGCCAATGTTGTTCTGGTGCCGCAACGCGTTCAGTTTCCCCTCAATGTCCTTGCCGCGCAGAAAGTCGGCAGCGTACACCGCGTTGGTGCTCGGCATGGACGAGTGCACAAACATGGCCGTGTACGCGGCGAGCGCGCGGCGGCCCACAAAGCTCAGCCGCGCGTTGTGCGACACCTGCGACTGCGCCATCTCGGCCTCGGTGTACGGCGGGGCGTGCGCCATACGGTGCACGAAGCGGTACGACTTGTGCGTGAGGGTCTGGAGGGCGAGCTCGGGAGGGAATGTCCCTGCGGGCAAGGAGAGGATCGAGGAGAGGTACGCCGAGGCCTCGTCGCCGTTCAGCTGGCCGCGCTTAGCGGGGAGGACGGGGCTGTACAGCGCCTGCGCCTTCGGTGGGGGCGCGGAGGCGGCGGGAGTCGGCGCAGGTGCCTCGGTCGCGAGCGTGCGGGCTGTGAGATGGGAGGGGGGGTTCCGGGAAATTTCGGTGCGCAACATCGAGTCGCGTCGAGAGGGAGGAGAGGGCATCAGCACGCGATCCGAGTGGGGTGTGCGGGGCACTTACCGCATCGTGGCCTCCTGTTGCTCCTAAGGGCGGCGCGGGGTGCGGCAGCGAGCGCGCGCACACACGAAGTCGACATGTTCGACATCTCTCGGGATCGGGCGGAGGGAGGCGGAAGAGGGGTTCCGGGGGGTCGTCGCGGCCGTCACAAAGTCCGGGAGTGGTCGGCGGGGGTGCCGGGTGTGGCGAGGAGCCGTTTTTAGAGTGTGGGAGAGAGTGAGCTCGCTACCGCGGGTCTGGTGCTCGCTGGGTGCAAAGTTGGACTTCGGACAGACAAATGTCCAGCGACCTGGACCTGAGTGGAGGTGCCTGGCAGAGAACGGAAAATCGGCGTTTCCCGGCGAGTGGCACCACCCCCCGTACGCACCCAGAGTGCTTCGTCCGTTCGATCCATGCATGCATACCAACCTCCCTGCAAACTATGATACAGTGTAAGCTCTACATGATGGTCTTCCAAAGCGGCATGAACGGCGCGATGTGGAAGGCGAGCGGCTGTGTCGGGTAGAGGGGCCACACGCCGATGCGCGCCATGCCCTCCACAAACCAGTGGGCAGTCCACCCGAGCCACACCCAGACGTACGCGAACCCGACGGCACGCTCGACGAGCGTGAGGAGTGGTCCCTCGCCGTGGCGCTGGATGCCGCGCTTGCGCTTCATCGCGCGGTAGCGGGGCACAAGGAGCGCCTCGGCTGCGATCGCTACCGGCTGGACGAGGAAGAACGGCGCGAGGCTGATTACGAACCGCGGGTTGATCGTCTCGCCGCGCCCAAGCGCGTCGAGGAGCATGAGGACGGAGGACATGTCGTGATGCAGGCCCGAGAAGGTGAACACCAGGGTCGACTTGAAGAGGTTGGTCCACATGCCTGCACGCCGCTGCCGGGCCGGGGGCGGGGAGGCGGGAGGCGTGGGCGGCGCGAGCTCGGCCGACGGAGCCGACACGCGCATGAGCACCGCCTCGGAGGTTGGCGTCGACGAGCCGGAAGCGGGCGGCGTGGGGACGTCGAGCGGTGTCTTCCGGAGTGGAGCAGGCCGGCTGCGAAGTTTGGCGGATCCGTTCGCCGGAGCCGGCGCCGAAGTCGAGCTCGGCCGAGCGACCGCATCGCGGTTCAGCTGCTTCCCGCTCGGGGCCAGTCCGAGGATGCCCTCGCATAGCCCGACCCACGCCCAGATGTGATACAGCCGGCGGTAGTACTGGTTCCATGCCTGGCATCAGTTCAGATCCGCCCCGCATCAACTGACCTTAGCCCAGGTGTAGTTCAGGCCGGGGTTACGCCAGATGTCCTGGAGCGAGCCGAACATGGGTGGCCATCCCCACGGCTCCCAAGTCTCGCCCTTGATGCCGAACAGGCCGCCGATGGTGACGAATACGAGGCCGAACTGGTGGTGCGCGAACTCGATCGACGTGATGATCCGCGCAACCGTCGCGATGCTAACGGCTGCGCGCTGTCCCGTAGTCAGGTCGGCGTACTTGAGCGTGTGGGCGACGAAGAACTGCGGCATGCCGACCTGCATAAAGCTCCCGGCCAACCCGTCCACGGCGTACACCCCGAGGAGGTAGAGCGCGCGGTAGCGGACGTGGTGCCACCACGGGGTGTCGTGCGAGAACGGGGCGCGCATCTGCGAGTCGGTCAGCGGCGGGGCATAGTTCCACCCGATGCCGCGCCACGACCACCACAGGCTGGTCGCCCACCCGAGCTTCGCCCACGTCCATGGCGCCGGGATCGGCTCGGGCTCGAGCGCGATCTGATGCGCGTCCTTGGCGCGCTTGTGATACCCGCCTTTTGTGGGCGCGGCGGCCGGGCGCATCCGGTACACCTCGAACTCGGGGGTGAAGACGACGAGGTGCTCGAACGCGCGGAATGCAAAGTGGCCTGCTGTCAGCAGTTGGATGGTCTTGGGGCATGGTCGCGTTGCGTCGCGTGCCCCTTGAGACGCCCTTATCGCCCCTCGGGCATGGCCTCCACAGCTCGCGCAAACAACTCACAGAAGAGGATGTTTGAACCCCACCGGTCCTGCGGCGTGGCTAGAATCGGGACATAGCCCAGCCACACCCAGGCGCCCGCGATGGCGGGGGCGAGTGCCGCGCGTACGAGCCGCCATCCCCGCGTCGGAGGCGGGAGGAGGGCGAGGATGTGCGCGAGCATGGCGACGAGGGCGAGGGCGGGGTCGAGGCCATTCATGGGGCGCGGCTCGGGCAGCGCGGCGCGGAGGGCCTGGAGGCCCTCGACAAGGCGCGCGGCGGTCGCGTCGCTGATGGAGAACATGAGAGGCCTGAAGAGGATGGTGTGAGTGTGAGTTGGCGATGTGCGTGTGTTCGGGAGTAACTGCGGCCAACGTCACAGCTGCGTCCGTGCTCTACGCTTGGTGTCGCAGAGTGGCGACCTGTGCGCTGAGGGGACGGCGAATGCCAGTGCGAGGCTGGATGCGAGGTTATGCGACACCGGTCGCGACAAAGAGTGAACATGGAGATGCAGTACATGTTTTTGCACAGCATCGAGACGCGAGACATGCAAGACAATCAAGAATGGGGCGTGATCTCGGCGTCATCTCACCCTGTGGCTCTCACAGTGTGGGGATAGAGCCTTGTTCGCTGTAAGCATGTTTCAGGCAGCAGCACCAACTTGCCCTGATTCGATTCATGAGTCTGCCCCACTCTGCAACCTCATCAGGTGTTATAATACAATTGCTGCCCCACTCCTGTCCGGAATTTGGATGGTACGGAGAACTTACTGTATCTGCTCATCCGGTGCCGTCTCCCAGGCCCCGGGGTGCGACATCCTGTCTCGCTAAACACATCTCCTTTATCTATCAGCTGCTCACACTGACTGTTGGCTCGTCACACGTGGCCCATGCCTGGCATACGCCAGTTGGCGTCAAGTGCATGTCTCAAAACGAGTGCTTAGCTGCTCAGAAGGAGCACGAACGTGGTTTATGCCGCCTCGTGCCGCCTGCTGCCAAGTGAATCCACCACCCACCCTGTCTGATGTCTGATGGCAAGAGGACCTGTAGGGTCATCTTCTCGGCCGGCAACTGGTCGTGCATGTAATTCCGCAGATTACCCCTCTACCTCCCCCACTTGCCCGCCTCGGAGTTCGTGACAGCGCTCGTATCGGCGCGTCGGCGGGGGTAACCCGGTCTGACCGGGCGAGAAATGCGTGAGAGACATCAAGCCCGAAACCTTAAACCGGCGTAGGCCCAGAACTATTTTGCTTACAACGGCCGAGACACCGTTCCGCGTTCCGGATAAAGAACTGGTCGGCGCAGAGCCGCAACATCCCGCCCCTTGCCCTGCGTGATGGCCTTCACCCCCACCCGACTCGAAACGAGCACATGGCCTGCTCGTCGTGATGATGTAGACATCCCGCGATGACACCGACCTCTTTTTGCCCGCATTGCCCGCCCATCTGACTCTCATCACATCTCTCATCATCTACAAGACTGCGTGAACCGCTGTTCGCTGCTCTCCACCAGCAACCCCAACCTCAAAGATGTTCGGCTTCCTGCGCAACCAGAGCCGCGGGGGCTCGCGCACGTCGTCGCCCTCGCGCCGCGGCCCACGCATCTACATCAACGTCCCGAGCTATGGGGGCGTGTTCATGACGCGCCCCGCGCCCGACCAGGAGCACGGGCAGGTGTCGAGCCCGGCGGACATTGATGCGCGCGGCCGCGAGCTGCACGGCGAGGTCGAGATCGACCTCCCGCGTGGGACGGGGCGGCGGCGCTGCCGCGCCGTCCGCGTCACCCTCCGCAACGTCAGCAGACTGTACATGGGCCAGGAGCGGGGATGGGAGGAGGACGTGCTCTTCGAGCGCACGCTCGAGGTCAAAGGCGCAATCATTCTTGAAGAAGGCGTGACGCGGTGAGTCGAAATCTTGCGGATATCTCGCCAAGCATACCGCGATTATCAAGCTGGTCCGTGCTGACGCTCAGGTTCAACTTTACGATCGTGGTACCGTGGTCGCTGGCGCCGTACGACGTGCACCCGACGGGGCAGATCAACACGACGATCCACGCCGAGGTGGAGGGGCTCGGGGGGAAGAGCGCGCGCAAGTCGCCGTCGCCGGGCTCGTCGCTCGTCAACACGCCTTCGGGGACTCCGAGGCGTGGGCGCTCGCCCGTGCGCCAGCGCTCCGCGGTGCTCCCGGAAGGCGGGGGGTCCAGCGGAAGCGGGACACCGCCCGAGGGCGCGGACATCGGCGCGCCGGGCAACGACGAGATTCTCTCCCAGATGCTCGTGTCGTGGAGCGACCCCGTGAGCGCGAGCTCGACCAACGAGGCCGAGGTCAAGTGGCTCACTGGAAACGTCAAGACCAACCGCTCCATCACGCTGCTGTACAACCCCGACCCGAACAACGGTGTGTCGACGCTCGACGAGAGGCGGCGCGGTGACGTCGAGGGCCTCGGCGCGTTCGACGTGCGCTACCTGTCCCAAGTTGTGAGTGTGCGCCGGAGAGCGAGCTGACCCCCAGTGGACCGTCTGCGCCCTCATGAACATCATGCTCAACTTTGCCACCCCAGACCCAAAGACGACCATCTACTACACGCGCGTGTCGATGGTGCAGCGTATGGAGATGACGTCGCCGCGCGACGACCCCCTCAAGACCAAGCCGCGCATCTCGGTCACAACCTTCCCGCTGTGGGAGAAGGGCATCCGGCCACCACCGCAGCGCCCGACGCCGGGCACGCCCGCCATCTGGCGCGGCACCGAGGCGGACGGCAAAGACGCGGGCGGGTTCACGATCGTTGGGAGCGCGCGACTGCCCACCGACGAGACCGGAAGGCCGTCAACTCTGCCACTGTGAGTTTCAGGCGTGGGGTCAAGCTGACAGCAGCGTCAAAACACCGATGGTGACGTCGCACTCGATCGTCCTCGAGGTCTTCTACTCGGTGTACGGCGAGGACGTGATAGGCAACAAACTCCCCACCCCCGGCCACGGGCACCTCCGCCTGCTCAAGGTCGACAAGCCCGTGACGATCCCGAGTTGCGCGTTCATCCCCGACGTGGTGGATCTCCCGTCCTACGAGTCGCACAGCTTCAGCTCCGAGGCATGCAAGGTGTGCGGCACGTCGGCGGCCGAGCAGCTCTGCCGCACGTGCATGAGCTCGGTGCCGCACGTGCGGCACGACCACCCGGCGAGACTCGTCGGCAACGAGAACGGCATCTGCCCCGACTGCGAGTACCGCTTCGTGACGGACGACGTCAAGAACAAGTGGGCCGACTGCGCGTGCGGCCTCAGCCTCCAGGAGCTCGAGGACCGTATGCGCGCCATCAACCTCGAGGATGCGGGGGAGGAGCCCGTCACGCCACCAGCGCACAAGGAGGAGGAGCGGCGCGGGCGGCGCGGCATGAGTGGCGACAGTGGGACGCCATCGGCGACGACGTCCGCGCTCGCCACGCCAGCGGACACTCCCGGCGTCGGTCCGTCCGACACCCCGCCGGCGTACATGTAGAGGGCGGCCGCCTGAATAGACTTGCATATCACGACCAGCATTGCATGTATGTATCACTAGGCTCGGCTGACCGGCGGCTAACGGCGGTACTCACGGCAGCTGTGTGGCATGGATCGTCTGACGCGACTGATCTCCACACACGCTCCACTCATGAAGCGCATCTGCGCCCCTCCGCGCGAAGAACACTGGGGGATTGGGGCATCTCTTCCCTCGACAAGAGAGGTAAGCATCTATCGATGTTGTTGGCCTTGCATTCGCAAGCCTTGCATTCTCAAGATCCTCGCCACTCGCTCCCTCCCCATGCCGTCTGGGTATAACTACAGCGTCACAAGGCCTTGTCCGACTTGCTCAATCCATTGTTCCCCACCAGATCTCGCGCCTCGCGGAACACACCCACACCACACCAGCACGCCACGCCGCGCTCGCACAACGCCACTCCCTCACAGCTCCACCAACGGAATGACCGACGGGACGCCGCCCTTCCCGGACGTGCGTGCCGCCCGCGTGTGCGCTGACGGCAGGATTGGACTGACTGCGGCGGGACGGAGGGCCAGGAGGGGCAGGGTGGGAGCGGCGGGGGCGAGCAGGGCGAGGGCGAGCGCGGCCGCTCCCCCACCGTCAAGGGGTGATGCAGCACATATAGCGCACAACACTCTTCATCACATCGCGCTCCACTACCTCACACCACAGCCATGACCGACGAGCAGCCCTTCGAGGACGTGAGTACCAGCACGGGCTCGCTGACGGCAGGACTGGGACGACTGCCCTCAGCAGGAGGAGGAGGAGGCGCGCGGGCGCTCGCCGACGGTGAAGGGCTAGGCTGGGAAGCGGGGCGAAGTCGACATGGTATGCAGATAATCACTCCTCCGTGCGGCTCCCACTCACTCCATTCACCATGAGCGACAGCCCGCCTTTCGAATACGTGGGTATGAGCACGCACGCTGAACGCAGGACTGGGACGACGTCGACCCGCGCGAAGGCGACGACGAGGAGCTCTTCGACCCGGACGAGGAGGTGCCTGATAGCAGTGACGAGGAGTAGTCGAGCGATGGGTATGCACACATTGGTTCGAAGGGACACAAAGGCTCACGCGGCTCGTCCTTTGTTCATTCTGACACTCCACCACCACCAAGATGTCCGACAGCCCGCCCTTCCTGGTCGTGAGTGGCGGCAGGGCAGCTGACCCCAGCCTGACGACGACGACTACGATGAGACCGCGTACGGGTGCGTCGTGAACGGTGGCTATGATGACGAGGAGGCGGAGGAGGAGGCGGAGGAGAGTGGCGACGAGAGCGACGACGACGACGACGAACAGTACCCCGACGACTACTAGATGCACATGGTTTGCGGCGCAGTTCCACAATGTGCGCCAATACACCGGGTCGCTTCCCGCCCCAGCCACCGTCGCCGGTACTACTACCACGCCAACTGACCCACTTCTCTCGCACCGATCAGGCGTGAGCGCCACCCCGTCGTACAGTGAGCCCGCCTCCAGCCGAGCTGAGAGTAGTCGGACCCTCCGCCCGAGGAGGTTCCGAGCGACCAGAGCGAGAAGGGCAGCGACGAGGGCAGTGCAACACGTACGGCGACCTCAGCAACGACGAGCGGCGCAAGAAGCCGCTGTACAATACACGCAGTAGCCATGCATCGAGTCACGCACCACATCCGCGCCGCAGAGTTCCGCTGCGCCAGCACTGCGGCGAAGCGTGTGCGGGGAAGCCGCCACCGCTTCTCGCCCCAGCAGACACGCTTGGCAAGTGGTTAAAACACGCTGCGTACAGCATGGTCCAGCACCGATCAGGCATGACGCCCACCACTCCCTTTCCGTTTGTGAGTCCCACACCGAGCCGCTGAGAACAGTCGTGGAGCCCTCTGCTCTCGAATATTGACGAGGAGAACGGTGACGAGGGTAATGACGAGGAGAGTGGGGACAGCAGCGACGAGGAGGGACCGAGCAAGAAGACACGGTACGAGTCGTAGATGCACGGCTGCCATGATGCCCACGTCGCTTCCGTGGCAGTCTTCCGCTTGCTCCAGGCCGTGCCCCGTGCACCGGCTTCGCCCCGTTCGAGAAGAGATGTACAGGGAACAACTGCAGCCTCCCCCTGCAGCACCCCTCGGAGAGCCGGGCGGGCACAGCTCGGGCCGCGGGTTTCTGCTTCGGCGCCACCGAACCGTCCGACGGGCCACGCACAGACGCCGGCGCCGCCACCGCCACGGTCCCAGTCCAGACCGGCCCGGACTATCACAGGCCGGAGCTCTGGCCCGAGGCCGTGAGGCGCACATCCGAGAGACAGGGCCTGGGTGAAGCTTGTGAGAGTTTGCTCGCACCGCTCTCTCTCGTCACACACACTCACTCCACGCTGCACAGCGGGCGACGGACAGCGGCACCGCAGCGAACAATGGGGTCCACCCCCGTCTGCATGGCATGCACACCGCACACAGCACACGCCGGCTTCCGGGCTCAACCTCCCCCCGATCCCCCTCCCAGCAGCAGCCAGCAACCCGCGCTCCCCCGATCCTGCCTCTTCCCACCGCACACCCGGACCACCCCAGAACGGCCTCGCACTCCGTCGTCCCACTCCGGTATCGCCTTTTCACTCCGCTTCCGACCTGTGCGATAGCCACTGCCTCATAAGAGCCTCCCCCAGCGACCCCGAGCACCAAGCGCAATGTCCTCCCCCACCAGCCCGGCCCCCACGACCCCCTTCCCAGCGGTACGTCCCCGGCTCTGTCCAACCCAGCCAGCTGACCCCAGCTCCCCGACGAGCTCGACGACGCCGTGTACGACGCGTACGTCGCCTTCGTGGCCACCAACCTGCGCGGCTGGCGCCGCCCGTCCCGCGCCTCGCGCTCACACGACAGAGCCTGTCCCCCCACCCCGGCGCTCACCACGGCCCCGTCAACGCCCGACCGCTCGGCGCGCCCCACCCCGCCCACGACCCCCTTTCCAAGCACGCCGGGCCACCCGCCCCGCTCGTCCAGCCTGCCGCTCGTGCGCGCGAGCCCGCCCAACCCGACCCTCAAGCACCGGATATCCGCCCCGATGCCGCTGCGGTCCGTTGCCTCGAGCGCCTCCCTCTCCACCCTCTCCCACTCCACCACCTCGAGCCTCCACTCGTCGGGCTCGAGCCTGTACTCCCGGGCGGCCGACTACGATCCGTTCGCAGCCGCGTTCGCGCACAACCTCGCCAAACCCAAGAGCTTCGTGTCCGAGCACATCCTGTCGGACGACTTTGACCTCCCCGATCTCCCGCTGCAGCCGCCCGATATCTGGCGCCGCGGGTCGAACAGTAGCGCGAGCAGCGCTCTGCCCAGCATCAAGGAGGTGAACGAGGAGCGCAGGCCCGTCGAGCGCGTGTGGTGGTAGCCCGGCAGGCCGGCGGCTGGTCCGCGAGTTGTATGGTGCGCGTTGTACATTGCCAGGACATAGGGACAAGATAGATCATGGCAAGATAGATCATGGGGTCTGAGATCTCCAAGAATGTGTGGCGGGATTGTGTTTCATCAGTGTGGTGCCGACGGCATCTCCAGTCTGCGGGACGTCGTGGGCATGCATGCTCTCGTGACACCAGAAGATGCCACACTCAGGCTCCTTCTCACTATTGCTGTTACCCGTCAAACACTCTCTGACGCAGCGATGGCACCACTGAAGCGGACGGGGAAGTCGCCAGAAAGTGATCGTTTCACCCCACAACCCTCCTGATTGTGATCCACTAACCACAATCAAACAACGATCAACAACGATGGCACCGCTGAATCAACAATGACGAGCGCGACAACGATGCCAACGCCGTCCCCCTCGGGCAGAGCATAAAAGGCCTCCGCTCGCTCACCTGTCTTCTCCCGACCGCGACCCGCGCCGAACCAACCACACCTCCACAACCAACAATGTCCGACTACGACTCTGACGACGTAAGCCCTCCCTCCCCCCCGCTGACAGCAGGACAACACGCCGCCCAGCTCGGACGGCTACGTCAGCGAGGAGAGCGGTGCCGAGACCGTCCGCCCAGAGGATGACTGGGAGGACGGCGAGTGGGACTCGGACGAGGACTGGGACTCGAGCGACGAGGACAGTGATGACGGGGGCGAGGACGACGAGTAGGAAGGCGTGTTGTATGCATTATTTCGACCCTTGGCATCAACCATTTTGGATAGTCGTGGAGCGAGCGAGAGAGGGCGAGGGGAAGGGTACGGCACGTTGCACGCAGCACCCTCTTCCTGTCATCACCCTGCTCGCCGGCGCTACCGCCACCGGGGGGGAGCGGCGTGCTCCCTGGATGTGCGCACCATCCCGCACCTCTCGGCACCATGCTCACCGGCCCCCCGCGACCGTGGCCATGCCTGGCCTCATAAAGCAACGTGTCCGCACTCATCAGCCTGCTAAACAATATCCGACTCCGACGACGGCACCGACGGCGTGCCCCTCCCCTGCCCCGCTGACACTAGGACACCACACCCACCCTGTCGCCCACGCCCAGCGAGGCGAGCGACGCCGAGACGGTGCGTCCCGTGCCAGCCCTGGACTCGGACTCGGACGAGTGGAGCGGCGACTGGGGCGACGAGAGCGACGACGAGGACTGGTAGGGCTAGCCCGCAGACGGGGGCCGGGGGCGTGCTGTATGCATGAGAGTGGCCTCGGCTCGGCTCTGTGGGCCCCATGCGTCATGGTGTCGGGTGGCGTTGTGGTGGTCTGGACACGCAGTCGGAGGACGCGGCGGCCAGGAGCGCCTCGTCCCATCTCGCACCGGTGGCGCGTCGCCCTCCATCCCCTGCATACCCCAAGCTCGAGTCGCACGGAACAAGGGGGCCTGTGTGGTGTGCATGTTGATGGCGGTGGGACTCACCCCTCGGCGATAAAAGGCGGCGTGGGGCCGTCGGAATCTGCATCACCATGCCCCGCCGCAAACGAGACCGCCTCCCGCCCGACTGGGAGCCCACGGTGCGGCCGACCCGTCAGCGCTGATGCCAGTGGCTGGAGGAGATCAGCGAGGACGAGGACGAGGCGTCGGACTGGAGCGAGGACGAGTACTCTGATTCCATCGAGTGCACGTGCGGCGAGTGCGGCGAGTGCGACAGTAGTGACGACGAGGAGGGGGAGGAGGAGGGAGAGGAGGACAGCTAGGTCGGGGTGTATGCAGGTCGTCCAGGTGGCATGTCCGCATTGGATCGGGGTGCGGACGCAACAGGCAGCGCGGGCATGCTGGTCTGAACTGGGGACTTCCACTCCGCAGCTTTGGGCCCCTGGGTGTGCTCTTGGCCCGTGAGTTCGAATCACCGCACCCATGCGGGCCCGGGAGGCTGGGGACTCATGTTCCCCAGCTCTGGGGGCTGGGATGCAGCAGCGATGAGGACGAGGACAGTGACGCGCCCGGCGAGAGCGATGAGCCCGGCGAGAGCGACGGCGCCGGGAGTGCACCTGTGATGGTGCTGCATGCGCATACATTTCATATCTAATCGTCGCGAGGTACATCTCTACTCTAAGGTCTCGCGCGGCCCATGTAGCGCGGGTACAGGCAGCACTCGCGGACAGTGTAACGGTCGAGGAACCAGGCGAGAAGGCGCTCGACGCCGAGGCCGTAGCCACCGTGCTCGCAGGTGCCGTACTTGCGCTGGTCGGTGAACCAGTAGTACGGCTCGTGGGGGATGCCCTCGCGCTTGTACCCGGCCATGAGCTCGTCAAAGTCTGAGATACGCATCGAGCCACCAACGACCTCGCCGACGTTCGGCATGAGCACGTCCACCGACTCGGTGTAGTCCTCGTCGCCCGCGATCTGCTTCATGTAGAACGACTTGAGGTGCTTGGGGAAGTTGATGAGCATGATCGGGCGGTTGATCTGGTCGGTCATCTTGCGCTCGGCGGCCTCGGCGATGTCGTCTCCGACCTCGTGGTCGCTGCCGTCCTCCTTCTTGATGCCGTGCTCGTTGAGGTACTTGATGGCGTCGCGGTAGTCGAGACGCATGAAGGGCTTCTGCGGGGGCACGAAACCGGGGTTGAGCTGCTTCAGGATCTCCGACGCGACCGGGTCCTGGAGCAGCTTGTCAACAACCGAGGTGATGACGTGCTCGAGGTGGTCGAGGAGGTCCTTGAAGTCGATGAACGCGAGCTCGGCCTCAAAGTGGGTGTACTCGGAGAGATGGCGACGCGTCAAGGACTTCTCCGCGCGGAACGACTCCTGAATGCAGTAGACGTTGCCGAGCGACGGCAGGACAGTCTCGAGGTAGAGCTGCGACGACTGCGTGAGGTACGCGGGCGCGCCGTAGTAGTCGAACGAAAAGAGCGTGGAGCCGCCCTCGACCGAGGTCTGCACCATGCAGGGAGGCGTGACCTCGGTGAACTCGATCTCGTCGAGCGCCTCGCGGAACGCGCGGAGAAGGCGGGCGCGGAAGCGCATGACGGCGGTGGCGGTCTCGCCACGGAGCTCGAGGTGGCGCAGGTCAGCGCGGGTGGATGGGTCGGCGTCGGCCGAGATGCGGCCCTCGAAAGCGTCGTCGCCGGCGGGCGCGCGCCCGATGATCTTCCACCAGTCGACAACGACCTCGATGCCCTGGGGCGCGTTCTGGCCCTCCTTGACCTTCTGGACGGTACCCGTGACCTCGATGGTCGACTCGACGGTCAGGTCAAGAGCGTCGACCGTCTTGATGCAGTCGCCCGAGAGGACAAGCTGCACGAGCGGCCCAGAGGCGTCACGGAGCACGACGAAGAAGTTGGTCTTCTGCTTGCGCAGGCGGTGCACCCAGCCCTGGAGGCGCACGCGCTTGTCGGTGAAGTCGGGGAGGCCCTTGGCCCGCGCCTGCGCGTTAGCGTGCTGCTCTGGCAAGGTTCGAATCGAGTCGGTCGAGACGTGTGCGACAAAGGGGGTGGCTCGAGGGATGTGTTATCGCTCAGATAACAGAAGCAAGGTTGTTTGACTCGAGCATCGGACGAGGCCGCCGTGTTGCTTCCGCACGACGCGGTCTGCGCCCTCCACAACGCGTCTTCCCACCCCCACACCATTGAAACCATTCAACCATACCAAGGCCACTCGCACTGCTGGCTGCATGGGCCAGCGCTAGAGCCCCATCGCCGCGTGCTCCCGCCCGTGCACCGAAAGTGTGATGCGAACCAACCCCCAAAATCTCTCGACTCACCTTGTTGGCCTCGCCCTTGCTGGTGTCCTCCTCAAGCTTGACCTTGGCGGCCTCGGCGCGGAGAGCGCTCTGGCGCGCCTCGTTCTCGGCAGCCTCCTTGGCGAGGCGCTCGCCGTCGGCAGCGGCCTTGGCGGCCTTCTTGCGCTGGGCGTCGATGCCCTTGACGAGCTTCTTCTTTCCGGCGCCCGAGAGCTCGGCCCACTCAGTCTTGCCGTCCTCGGTGGTCTTGGCAGCGAGGATCTGGCAGACGGAGAGGGGGTCCTTGTCGGCGGTGAGGTTGAGGGAGAGGTAGGCGGCGACGGGGGTGGCGAAGGGGCTGTCCTGCGTGCCCTTGGCGGCAGTGTCGGAGCCCTTCTTTTCGTCCACGTAGAGCGTGGGGAGCTGGGAAGCCATTGCTGATGGAGTGTTGGGTGTTGTTGGACAACAAGAGATGCCACCTTCCTTATTTTAGACGTTGGCCTCGCCTGGGTGGGACGGTCTAGACCGATGCGAGTCAAAGTATCAATTTCGACTCATCCCCACGGGGTAGTCTCGACTATCCACGTCATTTCTCGCGTGGCATCAGAGCATCCAGATCAGAGTGGAGGTCGATGGAGAGGGAGGTGGAGGTATGATATCGATCCAGGGGATTTCAAGGTGCATGTGATTTGTTTGTTCCTGGCCTTGTAATACCCCGACACTAATCTGCTCCATCGCACACCCTCTCTAACTACCTTTGCATCTACTCTGTCTCTCTCACTCTCTCACTCTCTCACTCTCTCTCTCTCGCATCTCTCTCACCCCACACACCCTCTTCACCATGCCTGCATACGGCACGACAAGCGTCGCCTTCGCCGCAGGCCCTACCATCGTCTCAACATTCCTCTCCCACTGCGTTACCTGGCCAACACGACACAGTAGACCCCGCAGCGCTGAATCCTCGTCTATCCCTCCTACAAGCCTCGAGACGCTCCCCGGCAACCAGCTTCGCTATGAGGAGGGCCTCAACGTCGTTCGCCGCTTCCTCGACTTTTCGAGCCACCATGGCGTCGAGGAGGTCCAGGGCTTCACTGCACAGCCTGTCCCCGTGCCGCGTAAGTCGGGCCCCGGCAACCGGCCGCCGGAGTGTTTTCGTGAGTCGACTGACACAACAGGTTGGGTGCGCCGCGAGGTAGTCACCATCCCCGAATCGCTGATCAACGTCGCCGCCGACATCCTCACGCGCCATCTGGAGTCGTACGGCCCCGATGGCGGTGGCCTCAAGCTTGTCGGCGGTGGCAAGTGGTGGCAGGTTCGCGGGCGCGAGCTGGAAGGGGAATGGATCGAGGTGCGTCGGAGACAATGCACGAGCTCACCAAAGATGCGCAAGGACTACGAGAAGCGCAAGGAGGCAAAGAGACTCAAGCGCAAGAGCTGGATGGGCGCGTTTCGGGCGCGCTCGGGAGCGGTCAAAGATGGCAGCGGAGCAGACGTCGTCGGAGACCGTGTGATTCTCTACATCCACGGAGGCGCGTTCTTCTTCTCCTCGCTGGACATGCACAGATACCAGATCCAGCGGCATGCACGCAAAGCGGGCGCACGCGCGTTTGTGCCCAACTACCGCCTCAGCCCACAGTATCCATTCGTAAGCCGAAGTTTTCGGAGCGAACGCTGATGCGCAAGCCCTGTGGTCTCCAGGACTCGATCGCCGCGTATCTGTACCTCATCGACCCACCGCCCGGGCACCACACGGCGATCGCGCCCGAGAACATCATCCTCATGGGCGACTCGGCCGGTGGCGGCATGTGCTTGTCGCTGCTGGTGGTGATACGCGAGATGGGACTGCCAATGCCCGCTGCCGCGAGTCTCATGTCGCCGTGGGTTGATCTCACCCACTCGATGCCGAGCATCATGGAGTGGGATGGAGGCGACTATATCCCCAGTGTCGGGTGAGTTGTCCGCTGAAGTGGCGCTCACACTAGCTTCCACTACAAGCCAAGCGAGGTCTGGCCTCCGATACCAGGGGATGGGATCAAGGTCGAGTTGGACGGCAAGGAGGTGACCGTCGACGACCAGATCCAGCTCTATTGGTGAGATTAACTTCGTGGATCTACAGCTGACGCCTACAGCCCCAACACTCTCTTAACTCACCCGCTTGTCTCTCCCATCAACAACGGATCTCTCGGAGGGCTCTGCCCCCTCTACATATCGGTCGGCGGCGCCGAGCTCCTGCGCGACGAGATTATCTACGTCGCCCACAAGGCCTCCAACCCTACCCTCTACCCGCCATCAAAGGCGACGCTCGCCGAGTACCCTAACGAAACCGCTCTAGTGGACGCGTACCCGCCGACATACGTCGAGCTGCAGGTGTTCGAGGGTGCCTGCCACGTTGCCACCACCCTCGCTTGGACGCGCAGCGCCAAGCACATATTCAGAGGGACGGCCAAGTGAGCTAGCAGGATACAGTGGAAGCTGACTGCCAGCTTCAACATCTGGGCGTTCAAGGACGCGGCTCAGAGTCGCAGCTCAACACCCCCACCATCACGCTCGAACAGTGCACCCGGCGCCCCTCAGCTTCTGGGATTGTCGACGATATCCCCGAGCACGACTCCGCCAGAGCCTGCTAAGCCAGCCAAACAAGGGAGCGCGGCTTCAGAGCCTGCTGGTGTGGCTTCGACTCAGAAGCCCTCAACCGACACACCGATCCTCAACGGTGCAGAGGTTGTGCAGCCACCCGGGATTGCATCCGCAGGTGTTACCCCGGCGCCTTCGGCTGGCGACCTCACTGACATCTCCACGTCGCGCCGCACGTCAGGATCGGGAACGGATGGGGAGGAGGCGCCTCCGACCTCAAGCGACGAGGAGCCCATGACGCCAATGACGCCGACAGGTGGGCACTTCAAGTACTTCAGGCACCCGCTTGGGGAGCACATCCTTGTCCGCGGATTCCGGCCCGCTTGGGCAGACGGACACATGGTGGCGGAGCGCGTGAGCACTCACGGGCGCATCTCGCCGATGGAGAAGGAGGGCATTCCAGCGCTCGACCCGAAGCTGCGCCCGCAGATCGGGCGGATCACGGGCGCAGGTCCGATTCGCACGTGGCTCAAGAAGCGTGCCGACTGGGACGAGAAGTATGCCAAGGACCTGAAGCAGTACCGCCAGCTGCGAACGGCAGACCGCGCGAAGGCCGAGAAGCAGGGCTTCTTGACGCGTGACCTTGCCGACGAGCGCCCTCCTCTTGCCGCGCTCGCCGGTCTCGCTAGTGCCAAGCTGGCCAAGCGTGTGGGCAAGAGCGTGGACGCGCCGACCCACCGCGAGTCCAAGGCCGTCGCGCTCTGGGCCCACCTCGCCGAGGGCCCAGACATCGACGCGGTCAAGCGCGACCGCAAGAGCGGGGAGGAGGATCGCGCCGTCCAGGAGAAGCGGAACGAGGCTGGACGCAGCCCCGAGCAGCGTGCGAGCGTCGCGCATGCGCGCAAGAGCGTCGACCTGGGACGAAAGAGTGTAGACATGGGGCGGAAGAGCGTGAGCGGCGAGGGCCGCCGGCCGAGCGCCGCCGAGCCGGAGAAGGCAGGCCAAGTGCGCAAGTCGCTGGACGGAGGTAAGGGGGGGGAGGTGCATGTGCCGGAGACGTTGGCTGAAGAGAAGGGAGAGAGCATGAAGGAGCAGCCGACGGGAAACACGCTCGAGGCAAAGCTCAAACGCCTTGGCGTTTAGGTAGGAAGCGGGAGCACCGTGCACGCTCAGACATCTTTCTGCTCGGCCTCGTGCTTGGGTACTGTCTGACCTAATGTTGTCGTACATGTATTATGCACACACACTGCATTTCTAATCCACAACCTGGTCCGGCTTCGCCTGCGGCGCGGGGGATTGCACGGGTACGAGAAGGGCGAGGAGGCTGAGCCCGAGGAGCGGGCACGCCAGTGCGCTCCTTCTCAAAGGTGTGCTCTTTCTCAGCAATCAACACGCCAAGTTGGGCGCAGACTCGCGGGGTGGATCGCGGGCCTGCAAGCTGAAGGAGAGCGCCGTTGGAGCGCGCCCGTGATGTACGACGGCTAGCGGCCCAGCGAGCGTCTAACCCCGCGCGACATTGAACGCGAGGCACACGGCCGCGAGGAGCGCGACATCCGCCCCCGCCGCCACGGTGAGGACGTACGTCTCCCTATTCCACTTCTTGACCCAGCGGGAGAGCTTGGCGACGGGCCGGCCGGCGGCGCTGATCGTAGTGTTAACCTCGAGGAGGTCGCCGTCGAGGATGAGCTCGACGCCGCTGTTGACAGTGGCCGAGTACTTTGTGCGGCCCACTGCTGTCAGCTTGGTTTGGGGGCCGCGTACAAGAGTCATGTTGGCGTACGACGAACAGCTCGCGCCCCGTTGGGTCCTCGCCCACGAAGGTGCGGGAGCTGAGGCCTTTCGCCTTGATGGAGACCAGGGGGTGGCCGGTGGGGTCGGTTATGTCTTGCGTTAGGCTGTGTGTTTCGACAGCAGGCGGCGATCGCAACAGGCCAGCAGCTCATGCGCAAGCAGATCCAACTCACATCGCCTTGACCTCGTGCTCTGCCCGTCGGCCTTGGAAATGAGCACAGGTGCGCCAGTAGCCTCGTCGACGATGTCAAAGTCCTCGCCCAGCCAGGACCGCGGCTCCTTGAGGAGGAGCGTCGTCTGCTGCCGCGTGACCATGTGCGGGAAGACAGCGAGCTCGGGCACGGGCGCGAGATTCACGGGTTTCGGTGGGAGGGCTGCGGCGATGGCGTTGAACATGGTTTGGAGATAGATGCATGTATCCTACAGCCGACGCGCCTGATATAAGAGTGCTGCGATGTGTGCGTATCCAAGTGCGGAGTGACGCTACTGCGGAGGCAGGGCTTGGCGTCGGTCATCGGCGATGCGGCGTGCGACGAGGGAGCTGCTCAAACCTGCTGCCTCCAACTCGAACGAATCCATGCCACTACCTCCTGCGGCGGCGCGCCCGATCCTGCACCGTGTCAAAGGCGATGCAGACCGCCGCGAGGAGGGCGAGGTCGGCCCCCGGCGCCACAGTGAGGAAGAACGTCTGGGAGCCCCAGAGATCCGCGCCTGTCCACTGGCGCGAGATCTGCGCGAGCGGTCTCCCGGCGGCGGTGATCATGCACCCGGCGCCGAGCCAGTCGCCCCGGAGCTCGAGCTCGGCGTCGCCCCCCTGCGCATGCACGAGCGCCGTCATCTTCGTCCCGCCAAAGCTGAAGCGCTCGCGCACGCGGAAGAGCTCGTTCTCCGCCGTGTCCTCGGCCACAAACGTCGACGACAGCGCCTTGGCGCGCAGCTGGAAGAGCGGGCGGCCCTGCGTGTCCGAGATATCTGGGTCAGCTGGCACGGCGGGGGCGCACACTTTCGTCCCGACATGCTGAGCGCCTTGGCGCGGCAGAGGAGGACGGGCGCGCCGGTGGAGACGTCGCGGACGTTGAAGTCGCTCGACCACCCGCCCTCCTCCAGGACGAGGGTGGTCTGCTGCTGCGCCACGAACTGCGGGAAGACGGCGAGCTGGGGCACCGGGGCGAGGGTGATGGGTGCGGCGGGTGATGATGTGAGGGTGCTGAACATGGTGAGTTGTGTGAGACGGTCAGTGCAGCGAGGACAGGCGGCTGCACATGTGCGGTGGTGGACGCGGTGCTGGTGTCAGAGTTAGCTTGGGGCGGTGCCGGGCGGTGCCGGGCGGTGCGGAGGTGACGTTGAAGGCACGTTCCGCTCGGCGGTGCGCGATAGCGCAGAGCGGGTGCAGGTGACCCCCGAGGCTCTTGGCACCACTCTCGTGCAGGCTGCCCACGGTGCGGTGGGGCTTGGCGAGGAGCGGCCATGACGTCAGGGCCGATAGATTCTTGTTATCGGCTCTCGCACATGCCTCGGACATAGACGTTCGCAGCCCAATTAAGTCGGCGCGTCCCTCGTGGTGCTTGCTGGTGCTCGTATCTAGCTGGTACTTTCACCCCCGGTCGGCCCGCGCTACAGTTGCATACAGCGAGAGGCAGGAGATGCGAAGGTGGAGGATGCGAAAGGAGGCAGCCGGCCCGTTCTGCAGGCGCGTACGTAGAGCCCCCCCCACTTGTTCTTAGCCGATGGCCGCGATAGGCTTGCTGGCGCTGCCCACGACCTCTGGTGCACTCTCGCTTTCTAGAGGCGCCCGTAACGACCCGTTTGAAGCGGTATCCAGGCTGATGCGGGAGATGAGTCACGGGGACTATTTAGTGCTCCTCAGCTGTCGCTGACGACGGGCCAAGAGGGCCAGGAAGATCAGTTCTGACACGGGCGTGGTTCTTGATCACACCCGCTCGATGCAGTGCTCGGCTTCGTGTTGGTATCGCTCTGATCAACACAGCCAGGCTAAAGCAACATGTTCTGCCGACCTCATGTTCTGCGGACGCCAAGACCCCATCATTCCCATTGTATTGAGCCCACCAAGCGCTGAATGGAGACTAGGCCTCTGGGTGGGCTGCAGGACTATAGCAGCGCTCAACATTCCGAGATGTGCGCGCTGTGCGTTGAAGGCTGGGGCAGTGCCAAGCACAGTGCACCCGACACCTCCGAGTTCGGAGGACACACCTTGTCTCACCTTGAAACACGGGATCGTAACCACTGTCTCACAAGTACTGCTCGCCGTACAGCTGCGTCGTGATGTGTTCCGCACAAGCCGAACAAGACTAGAGGACCGAGAATGTGGGACAGAGTTTTCACACCAATCTTCGGCTGCCTTCCCAGACTCTTGGGCCTCCCCGCTGATCGTCGAGGCATCCGTTCGGCTCGACGGGCTCCCGAGCCGGTCCTCACGGGCAGTCACGGGGCAGTAACCGCGGGGCTGGCAACGTCCAGGCTCCGAGCGCATGTCTCTTCCCAGGCAAAACTGCAGACAAAGGACGCCACTTGGGGACCCTAGCGGGGAGTCGGAGTGGGGTGGGGGAAGAGCGGGGTCATTGCCGCCGGACCGGGGCGGGGGCAGAGCCTGTACTCTATAGTTCAGAGTTTCCGACAGGAACGGAACCCGGGCACGTGCACGCCGGGGACAGGGCTTGCGAGTGCCAGTCGGGACGGGCAGTCTTGCTCCTAGCTCCAGGATGCAACTCTACCTCCTGAGCTGAGAAGGAGGCGGAGAAGGCCAAGAGAATGCGCGCGCGGAGCGCCAGAGGGGCAGTGAATGCGTGGCGTGAGATTGAATGGGTGGCGACGATCAGGAGAGCTCCCGCTGGCATGTGGGGTGCGTGTGCCCTGCGTAAATTGCCGCTGTGCTCTCGCACCTCTGCATTATGCCGCTCCACGAATCTGGATGAGAAGACACTGCGAGAACAAGCGGATGAGGTGGAGCCACCCCGCCGCTACGCACGAAGCAGTTTGGCAAGGCCGAGTGGCTCTCGGCCTTGGGTCCGTCTATCCAGGGCAGGCGCGAGCACGTTGGTCCCAACGGCACTTCGAGCCGAGGGGGGCGGAGCGTTTCACTCGTTTCCCAGCGACTAGGCTGGGCATTGGAATTATGGAAGGTTCACACCTGCCCCTGCGCGGCCGACCAGACTCGCGTAAGGGGCCTATCAGATAGCTGCCCGAGACCGCAGAGAGCCGCCGCGCCTCGTCTAATCCCCCACCCGTGTGCCGTCACCTCCCAGGGCCCAAGGATGTCGTGCGATGCCGTTGCAGCACGGCATGTCTGCTCCCGTCGTTTGATGCATGCAGTGGCTTGCAGGCGGTGTCTGCTTCTGGCGCTGATGTGAGCACACTCAAGCGAGCGTCTGCCACGAGGCAACGACGAGCGTAACGGCGGCGTTGGAGTCTAACCATGAACTGTGAAGCTATTGTGCGCTGAGCTTCGGACAAAGGCAATCACACGTCAGCAGTGGGCGTAACCTCACTACAGGCATACTAGCAGGAACGCAGGAATGGGACCTGGCAGCATGCATACGCGGGCCCAGCAACCTTGCCCAACTGGAAGCCCTGCTGGAGCAACCTTGTTGAGCAGTATCCCTGTCCTTGGCTCTCGTGCATGATTGCTAACGAGAGACCTCTCGTGACCGTACAGACCCCATGTAACGCTGTCGGAACCCTGGGTCATGGGGTCAAACTCCCTCCCAAGTGGGGGTCGTCGTCGTCAAGGTCGTCAGCGTCCGCGCACTCCGTCGCTCCCTTGCCTTGTCGCCGTGCACCCATGCCTGTATGCAGTGCAACACGCTCTTTGCCCCTGCACGTCATGATGTGGTGTGTGTGCTATTAGAGTGGCTGTACGACGCCTGGCTCGCACCCAAGCCGCTGGTGCAGGGTGGGGCGCTTGCGCTCACTGATGTCTTGCCCAGCAAACTGGTTCAATTGGCGATTCGGCAAGGCTGAATGCATAACGTCTGCTTGCGGCGCCGTGCCGTCAATTGCGCATCACACAGCTGAATGCCTGTCTCACCTCACGCAATTTTTTCTCCGACGCTCGCAACAACATCGATCAGAAGTGACAGCCGTCGAGGCGCCCCGCTTCGCTTGCACCCCGCATGATCAGCGGGCGATCGTGATCAGCGGATCAGCGGTGGCTGTGGCTGCTGTGGAGATGGGACGATGGGTGTGGGGATCGCTTGAAAAGTGGCCAATGGAGCTGTGTGCTGGTGGCGACGCAGGCTGGGGGGCCGAGGCCTTGCGCGCACTGGCAGAAACTGGCCCTGCATCCCCCGTCAGAATGGAGTGCGAAGTCTCGAGAACAATGGGAACGGTGGTCCCGGGCAAGGCACGGGAGGGAACCAGAACACTGGCTTGGGTTCTGCTTGGACACTGGGTGGAGCACTGGCAACGTAGAGTTTTTCGAGGGAATGACCAAGGGAGAAGGGAGCAGGGAGCGTGACACGTCTTACGCAAACCTTGGTCGCACAGCAAGCGCCTCCGCGTGCACCAAGTCCAGCCCCAGGGGTGCGGTACTGGTGCCGGCATCGGAAGGGGGGGGAGTAGGGAGGAGCATGCATGCTTGTGTTTCGAGCAGGAGAAACGGGAAGAGAGCAGAGGCGAGTTGACCAGGCGGCCAAAGCTGCGTTCTTCTCTCCGAATTTGCCGTACTTCTGGCGTGCTTCGGTTGGGCTTCCTGCATAGGTGCATGCCTGCACCCCTCTTCTCTCCCTCCCTCTTCTCTCCCTCACCGAACTAACCTCACCCCCCTCCCCATGCAGGGTTCCCGCTGCACCCGCTAGGCGGGTGTTTACGTTTGTGCCCCAGCTGGAACCGATTGCGTTGGCGATCACGTAGCGCGTACGTACATGCATACTGGGATCCAATCCGGTCCGTCGGAGAGTGGGGGGGAGTTTGTACGTACGTGCTTCCGCGTACAGTACGGTGGGGGGCAGGGGCTTGCGTCCTTTTTGCGCCACGGTTGGGGTAGAGGAGCCATACCAGGATACCAGGAGCAAGAGCAAGGAGTCGGGGGAACCCTTGCTCCAAGCCCGGACAAGACAGGGTTCTCGTTGTCGGCCACGGAACGGTGGCGCAGCATCCATTCAGTACTTGAACACCTGCCTCTTGCTTCTGACACCTCCCAGCTCCCCGACTCCATCCTCTCCTTCTCCTCACTCGTCATCTCTTACTCCCATCCTCCGAAGAGCTATATACACGAAACCGCTCGCCTGCCCACCCCCTACCTCCGCCACCCACCCCACCCCCAACATCCACCATGTCCTACTCGACTTCGCCATCACCACAACAAGCTCCCACCCAGCAGGCGACCACCCCTCCACCCACCCAGATGCGCTTCTTCACCCCATCCAGCCCCACGCCGTCCGACGCCTCGCAGGGGTCACAGCCTTCACAGGGGCCATCATCCCCCATCCCGGCCTTCGTGCGCATGGTGAGTCTGCCCACGCCGGCATGGCGGTCGCGAGCAAACACTAATACCCAGGCCGACGAGGAAGCGCTCGACGGCGTGACCGACGACGACATCGTCAAGTGGTGCTGCTACCGCGACGACGAGTTTATGGACGTCGACGAGGACGACGACTGAGCGCCCACCGCACACCTTCCCACAACCATACACACACTCTTCGCGAGCGAGCTCAACGCCGCCGCGCCGCGCCCATCCTGCCCGAGGGCCCAAAATCGCATCGCGAACATATGCCGCTTCAACACGGCCGAGCCGTCCGGCGTGGACAGTAGCCCCGACCGGGTGTCGGGGCCGGGATACAGACTAGACAGTAGAGTTGTACGACTATGTATGATAAGGTAGTTGGCTCCACAGGTGATTGATTGACATGGCGCGAGCGTAGGGCGATCACTCCAAGTGTCCCCCCCCCCCCCTCCGACGTGGGCGGCGAAGCCACACGCGAAGCCGTCACCCGCAGAGGGACAAAAGCCTGGTCCTCTCAGCTTGTGCACTCGCCGCCGCCCACTTTTGATCCACCGATAACAAGAGCTCCAAGATGCAGCTCGCCGCGCTCCTGCGCGCCCTCACTGCCCACATCACCGCCAGCCTCTACTGGAGCGCGCTGGCGCTGTCCGCCCGCCGCGCCGCCCTCGACCACACGATCGCCACAATCCTCGCCGAGCGCAAGGGCACGCCATCCGCGCCGCCGCCACTGATTTCGCCGTCCGATTCGGAGAGTGTTATCGAGGGCCCCGAGCGTGGGGGTCCCACCGCCGAGGTGCGAGCGCTGGGGCCACGGCGCTCGAGCGCGAGCGGCGCGCCGCAATCCCTGCCGCCGACAAAGAACCGCCTGCCCTGCCTCGTGCTCCTTGCGCTCGGCATGCGGGCACTTGAGGTCGCGCTCGGGCTCGCCCACCGCCTCCTCGAACACCCGGGGACCGGGGTCGCCGCCGTGGCCGCGTACGCCGTGTGGACGCTTGGGCGAGGGTGGGGCGTGCTCGCTGCGCACGGAGCCGGGTGGGCGGTGCTCGCGGGGGTTGTGGCGCACGTGCCGGAGGGATGGTGGCCGGAGAGCGTGAGGGCCCCGGATGTGTGCTGGGGGGTTTAGTGTTTAGCGCCACAGAGCCTAACAAGTAGTACACATGCATGATACAGCGTTACAGGAGGAGAACGTCGAGGCTCGGGTCGTCGGCGACCGCGTCCTTGATATGGTAGTAGGGATTCCCGCCGTCGTGTGCAGCGTGGACGCGGGCGATGATAGCATACGCTGCGCTGAGGTCACGCTCGCCGACGGGAGTGCGGGCGTGCCCGAGCAACGCGGCGACAGTTGCTCGTGCCGCGCCCGTCGCCGCACACGCGGTGATCATGATCGGCCAGAGCCAGCCGTCGAGCGCGCCGAGGTCGGCAAACGCATCACAGCTCAAGTCGACAAACTCGCGCACGCGCGCAATCACATCAGCGTCGGTCGGCGTGAAGCGCTGTGCCTGGTGCATGAGGAGCACGAGTGTGGCGAGGCGCCACGCCCGCGCGCCATACTGCACGCTGCGGGCGTCGGGGCGGGCAGCGAGGCGCGCAGGCCACACATACTCGAGCTCGGCGCGCAGCGCCGCGGCGTCGTGCTCGAGCTGCTCGGCCAGCATGTCGCTCTGCCCCGCAATGTGGCTGCGACGCGCCGCCAGCCCCACGGCACGTCCAAACGTTGGTATGAGGATGCGTGGCGTGAAGAGCACCGCCTCAAACAGATCCGGCAGGCCAGGTTGGAGCTGGACCTGCAGCGCCCGGCTGGCGACGAGCCACGCCGGGTCGAGCGTCACGTATGTGGGCAGAGTTCCGTCCGTCAGGGAGGCTGGCGTCAGCAGCAGAACTCTAACCGTTCCGGATCTGCGCAGGGCCTGGATCCGGGAGTCACACAGGTACACACCCAACACTGCCAGCAGCGCCGTAAAGTCCGAGTAGAGGGCCATGCCGAGCGGCTCCAGGATCCGGAGCTCGCCCCCGCGGTATCCCGGATTCGGGGGGGTCACGCCTATCACCCATCCCGGTCCACCGCGCGCCAGCGCCCAGTCGACACCGGCTTTCAGCTGTTCCCGCCACCGGCCCGGGATCGGCGTCGTGATCTGCGACAGGAACAGTGTAAATCCCGTCGCTCCGAGTTTGCCGTTCACTGGCGGGATCGTCGTGCTCGCCGTCTTGCGTTGAACCAGCCCGAGATAGTGCCCAAGCAGGCCGTTCCGGCGGCCCGCCCCATCGCGGGCACGGTACGACGCGCTGCTCGCGTTCGCGGCGAGCACGGCTGTTGTGCTGCAGAGGAGGCGGTTCTCGGCGTCGTCCAGGTCGGCAAAGGACCGCCGGACGAGCGACGCGTGGTGGTTCAGAATGGTGCGTAGCGGGGACGCGGGGGCGATGGGGAGCTGCGAGTCAACAACTGTCCAGGCACAGGAACGGGTGCCGTCGGACTGGAACCAGATCTCGATCTTCCTAAGCGAACCTCGCTCCGCCGGAGCTCGGCGCCAGCTCACCTTTGAAATTAGGCTGTCCGCGAGAGCTGTGCGCGAACATGGCCTATGGTCAGCGGAGACGGCGGGGGACGCACTGGAGGAGGTCGGCGTCGATACGCTGCGCCTCCATGAGCGCCGCGGCGGCGTGTGCGAGGAGCACCTCGATCTGCGCAACGCTGATATACGGCTCATCCCCGACGATTGGTGTGCGCGCCCGGACCACGAGCATGTCGTCCACCTCCGTCCCCTCCGTCTCGAACGGGTACTCGCACACACGGTTCGGGTGTCGCGAGCAGTTCGAGCATCGCGGCTGATGTCAGCGACTGAACCCGCTATCAATCTGAATTGGCAGGAGAAATGTCGGATGCGGCGCAGCCGATAACCCGGACTCACTCTCCGCTCGTCGCACTTGACGCGCCGCTGCCGGCACAGCAGGCATCCAGTGACGGTGCGCACACGCTTTTTGCGCGGCCGCCCGCGCGTCGTGAGGTTGGGATCGCTGGGCCCGGCGTCCATCTCTATGGGTGGGAGTTGTCAAAACAATTGCGATGGCAGGGTCGGCGCTAAAACATCCTTTCGGTTGTGGGATCCAGGATAGTTCCGGGCCGGCTGACGCCGTGCCCGACGGTCAGATGAGGGGGTGCACGGTAGTTTTGGTGGCGAGGAGAGGGAGAGTGTGTATCTCTGATGCAGATGCGATGACGGTGGTGGCCGCGACGAGATGACGAGATGAGGTGAGTGGCGACGTCCGCGATCCGAAACTTGTCCGCTGGGCACGGATAGGCTCGGTGCTTCGGCCGAGTTGAGCGCTCGGAGGGACGACAAGTCAGGACGCCGAGGGCAGCTCCAGCCAGTCACCCGTCGTCTCCTGATTCTCTGCCTCGCATACGGCGCGAGCGCAGAGCGGAAACCGAGCCGGAATGCTGCCCACATGCAGAGAATGCGGAAGACGCAACCTGTGTCCCTCACTTCGGACTCCAACCCCACCGGGGAATGCTCGGCGGCACGGCCATCTCAACGAGCCTAGCGAGGCGTGCCCTTACATCTGATCTTATCTGCCTGTCTTGTGTCCTGCCTACGCTGCTGACTGCACGGGGAGCACATGCACATTGGCGCCGAGGTCATCGTCCTTCGCGGCTACGCTGAGCCTCTCGACCTCGGGCTGGGTCTCTGGCTCGCCCTTGGTGCCAAAGACGTCGAACTCGTCGACCTCGCCGACACCCGCGATGGGGAAAATCTTGGAGAGCACCAACAACACGAGCCCTGAGACGGTGAAGCCCAGCGGCCAGCAGAGATAGTACAGCTGCTTGACGCCCTCGGGCATGGGCGTACCAGCGACGTTGTTGAGGAAGCCGGGGAAGAGAGGGCCGACGCCGCACGCCCACGCCACGACCGCGCGCCAGTTGCACCCCTTCCAGTAGTAGTAGATTGAGTTGGGCGTGCACTCATACTGATGTCAGCTGACGCAGCTAAGATGAGAGCTCACAAGAGCAGTGAGCTTGAGCTTGCGCTGGTGCACGAAGAAGAAGTCGAAGACGAGCGTGCCTGTGATCGGCGCGAGGAAGACGGCGTACCCGCCCATGACTGAGGTGAGATGGATGCATATTCCTGTGAGCTCACCAGAAAGGAAAGTGTTGGAGCCGCTGAGAAGCGCCCATGGGCACATGGCGACCGAGACGGCGAGGGTGATGTATGCTGAGGTCAGCTCCAGAGGCGTCAGCAGCTGAGACTCACCGCCTCGCCTGATGTTGAGGTACCGCGGCCAGAGGGAGGTGAGGTCGATTCCACCAGCGAGGAGGTTGCCGGGAACGTTGATGCCCCACTGCGACAGGACGAAGGCAAGGCCAGTCGTCAGCTTACGCGTGCCACCGCAGCTCACCTGCAAAGAAGACGGCTGCGCGGGCGCCCGGCCCGCCGTGGAACTGCATCTCGCGGAGGAGCTCGTACGGCGTCCACAGCAGCCCGGCCTCGGGGTAGTCCTGGGCCGCCACAGAGGTGCACACGATGCCGATGAGGTAGGCAAGCGTGCCGACCACCGGCTGGCAGAGCGCGAGGGTGAGGAACGGGGCCCTGGGGCGCACTGCAAAGCGGGTGTAGTCGCTCTGGTTGAGGATGCCCGCGCAGATGGACCCGAGGGACGCGCTGATACCGTACACAACGGCCCAGCCGAGGGCAGAACCGCGCGTGGGCTCGACGCCGAGGAGCGCCAGCCCCTCGGGCTTCATGAGCGGCCCACCGCCGCGACCGCGCGCCAGGCTGTAAATGAAGAGGGCGAGTGATGTGATCGTGGAAGTGCAGCACACGAACACCATCGGCCGGCGGATATGCTCGGGAGGAATGAGGAGGAGCGGAATGGTGAGGAGGGTGAACAGCGCAAAGCACATAAAGTCGGCGCTGGTCATGTGCGTGCTCTCGGGCAGCGTGTTCTTCATCCTGTAGATGGACGGGAACATGGACCCGAGGAAGACTTTGAGGCACTGCCCACCGAACCAGCCCTGCGTCGCCGTCCACGTAAAGGAGAGGATGATGCGGTTGATGAGGGGAAAGTAGGCCGCGCGCATGCCCCACACGGAGCGGCTCCAGATCGGGAACGAGACGTGCCAGTAGGCGCCGACCCAGCCGGTCAGGATCCACACCGCCACGATGATAACCTGCGAGGCGACAGTGACCGCCATCGCCTGGCCGACAGTCAGACCGAGTCCGAGGAGGGCCGCGCCGCCCGACCAGCCCGAGACGTTGATGGTCGTCGTCACCCAGAAGCCGACGTAGGGCCAGTAACCCCACGTCCGGCGCACGGGTGGGAGCGGGACATTGTCGCGGTTGAGCTGGTGTCAGTTGTGCAGCGAACGACGCACCCAGGCGTTCTGCTCCCACACATCCTCCTCGCCTGGGCGCTGTTCGACCTGCAGCCGCTGGGCCCACGATTTGTTAGCCATTCCGTCCATGCTGAGGGGTGAGCTGTGAGCGACTAGACGGGGCGATGGATTGGCGACGCCGCTTTTGTTCTTGAGCAGAGGGTGCGCCAGAGATCTCCGAGAGATCTGTGGGAAGCTCAGCGGGCACCGCGCGTCATTATTAGCTCTAAAGTTGTGCGGCGTGCCTCATACCAGCACATGACCGACCATCTTCGTCGACGGCCATTGTCTCGCTCATCGCTCAGAAGCTAGACGATGGGATGGGCTTGCTGGTGGTGCCTGTGAGCGGAAGCGCGAGGAACGGTCAGACTGATCATGGGACACGAGTTGTCTGGCGCACAAGCAGCGTCCTCGACTTTGATTCGAAGTAGACGTCGTATGCATGCCGCGCAGCCGAGTAGGAGCTTCGTAGTGCCCACTTGGTATGGTTACCCCGCACATAGTATTCTCCGCGTGCCGACTGTACGTACCGAGGGTACCGAGCCCGCTCGTCGCTCACGGCCGAAAGGTGGCCAGCAGCCACGCTATGTGATCTATCCGTTCCACCTCACACATTTCTCGTCTACACTATCCACACTATCCACCATGACGGTCTCACCTTCCCTACTCCGCATCGGCGTCGACGTTGGCGGGACGAACACGTGAGTGCACTCCCCCAGCTGGGCTATCTCGGCATACCTCGGCGAATTATCGCTCGCTAACGCAAGCGATGCCGTCGTGCTCGACCTGACGCCGGGGTGCGCGGCACCCGTCCTGGCCTCCTACAAGGCTCCCACGACCCCAAACGTCGCCGAGGGGATCCAGGCCGCCATCGCCGCGACGCTGGACAAGGCCGGCGTGGACAAAAGCCGCATCCAGGCGGTCGCGATCGGGACGACGTCGTTCGTCAACTCGCTCCTCGAGCGGGATGCATCCAAGCTCGACCGCGTGGCGGTTGTGCGCCTCTGCGGGCCCTTCTCGCGCATGTGCCCGCCCTTCGTGTCCTTCCCGTACGAGCTGCGCGCCGTGCTCGAGGGCCCGGTGTTCTTCGCGCGCGGCGGCATTGAGGTGGACGGGCGCGAGATTGATCCCATCGACCCCGTCGAGATCCGCGCCATCTGCGCCACGATGCGCGAGATGGGCGTGCGTACCGTCGCTGTGGCGGGCTGCTACTCCCCTATCGATGAGGAGTTCCGGCAAGAGGAACGCGTTGGCGCCATCGTCCGCGCCGAGCTCCCGGACGTGCGCGTCACCCTGTCCAAGGACGTCGCGAACATTGGCCTCCTACAGCGCGAGAACGCGACGGTGCTCAATGCCGCGCTCCTGAGCTTTGCTGAGCGCACCGTCGCGGGATTCCGCGCCTCCACCGCTGCGCTCGATCTCGACTGCCCAATCTTCTTGACTTCGAATGACGGCACGCTCATGACATGCGAGCAGGCAGCGCGCCTCCCGATTCGCACGTTCTCCAGCGGCCCGACCAACTCGATGCGCGGCGCCCACTTCCTCGCCTCCCTCACGGGCGCCAAGCGGGAGACGGCGCTCGTCATCGACGTCGGCGGCACAAGCACCGAGATCGGCGTGCTCCTCCCCTCCGGGTTCCCGCGTCAGGCCGGCGCATTCCACGAGCTCGTGGGCGTGCCCCTCAACTTTTCCATGCCGCACGTGCACTCGATGGCGCTGGGCGGTGGGTCCCGCGTGCGTACGGGGGATAAGGTTGCCGTGGGACCGGACTCTGTGGGCTTCCGGATCACGGAGGAGGCGCTGTGCTTTGGCGGGCGTACCCTCGTAGCAACGGACATTGCCGTTGCGGCGGGGCAGGGCGCTGGAGTCGGTGACGCCGTTCTCGTCGAGGACATCGACAGGGCTAGTGTGGACTCGGCGCAGGCGCGCATCAAGACCATGATCGAGCTCGCGATCGACTGCATGAAAACAAGTACGGCCGACGTCCCAGTCTACCTCGTTGGCGGAGGTGCGATCCTCGTGCCAGACCAGCTTGCGGGCGTGAGCAAGGTTCACCGCTTCCCGCACTATGATGCGGCAAACGCGGTCGGCGCGGCGTGCGCGCAGATCAGCGCGGTCATTGACACGTTCGAGGACACCAGCATAAAGTCCATGGCGACGGTGCAGCGCGAGGTCGAGGCGCGGACTATTGCACGGGCCGTGGCAAACGGCGCGGACCCGGCGCACACGACGATAGTCGAGTCCGAGGCAATCCCCATCGCGTACACCGCCGGCAAGTGCCGGTTCTACGTCAAAGCCGCGGGCGAGTGGACTGGCACCGCGGCGGCGCAGGACAACGTGGCGGCAGCGGACTCCGAGTTCACTTGGGACACGAGCGAGCCCGTCAAGCCCGTCCCCCAGGCAAACGGCAAGCGGGACCTCCCCACGTCCGACGTGCAGGTCACCGCGGCGGATATCCTTACGTACAAGCCCAAGATTGAGGGCTCATACTGGGTGCTCTCTGAGCTTGACCTCGCGTGGATCGCCGACGGGTGCTACATCCTCGGCACGGGCGGCGGCGGCAACCCCGCAACGGAAATGCTGTCGATCCGCGAGCTCGTGCGCGCCGGCGGCATCGTGCGTGTCATGGACCTTGAGACTCTGCCAGAGGACGACAAAGTCGTGTGGGGCGGGGGCATTGGGTCACCCGAGGTCTGCCTGGAGCGCCTGGACGGCGGGGACCCGAGCGAGGCGACGCGCGCGCTCGTCGACTTTGTGGGTCTCAAGCACGTCGGTGCTCTCGCGGCCCTAGAGATCGGCGGCGGCAACGGCATGCACATGATGACGGCCGGGTGCTCGACCTACCTCGACATCCCGGTCATCGATGGTGACTTTATGGGCCGCGCCTACCCGACCGGCTGGCAGACGACGGTCAACGTCTTTGACGCGGGCGACCGGGGCGAGATGAGCCTCCCGAACGCCATGTGCTCGGGCAATGGGAACAACACGTTCATGACAAGCGCCAAGCACTACTTTGACATTGACCGGATCCTGCGCGCGGGCTGCGTCGAGATGGGCACTCATGCGGACGTTGCTGCCCGCCCGCTCGACAAGAGTTTCCTCCGCAAGGCGCTGGTGCGGAACACGGTGTCGCAGGCGTGGCGCCTTGGCCGGGCGGTGTCGCTCGCGACCAAGCAGGCCAACATCGGCAACGTGGGGCGCGTGCTCGTAGATGCCGTGGGCGGGGACAAGGCCGCCAGGGTGCTTTTCGCGGGCAAGGTGACTGAGGTCGGGCGGCACATGCACAAGGGCCACACGGTCGGCGAGCTCACGATCCAGGCGCTGGCCACGGATGAGGAGGATGACCCGGAGAGCCCGAAGCAGCGCTTTGAGGGCGTCATGAAGAGTGAGTCCAATCGTCAGACTGCCTCTTCACCCCTCATTCCCTCACTGTACCATGGGCAATGCTTCCCCTCATCTTCAGGTCCTGGACGGCTTCCACGCCCCTTGTCTGCGCTCTTTCCCCCGTTCTCACGGCCAAGCTAACTCCAGTCCCGTTCAAGAACGAAAACCTCCTCTGCAAGCACATTGTCGACGGCAAGGAGACAATCGTGGCGGGCGTGCCCGACCTCATCAGCGTGCTGGACGCGCAGAACGGTCTCGCCCTCGGCACCCCAGAGTACAAGTACGGTCAGCGCGTGCTGGTGCTGGGAATCACGGCCGCGCCGCAGTGGACGTCGACGAAGCGCGGGCTGGAGCTCGGCGCGCTCCCGGCATTTGGGTACGATGTGCCGTACACCCCGCTCGGCGAGTATGTGGAGCCTGTGAGCGTGATTGCGGAGTATGGCCAGGCCTAGGGATCCGAGTAGATGGGCACAGGGGATGCATGTTGACGGCATGGGCTGCGACTGTGCGGTGTCCGGTCTCTGGTGTCTGCGAACGGTCTGATGCGAGGGGGGAGGGGGTCCCGGATATCTCGGGTCCAAGCGGGAAGCTGCATTGGCCTGCATGAACCATGGGCAGCCTTGTGCCGTTCTACGACGCGCTTGCGATGCGTACAGCGGCAGTGCATAGCGTGCGAGCCGGAGTGTCCGCAGAAGCAGACGGAGCTGTCCCAGATCGCATCAGCAGATTGGCATCATCTGCACGGGCCGCCGGGCCCAGCCCCATTGTTCCGATCGTGCAAGTGGCTAGGATGAGCACAGCACCGCTGCGCCACCATGTGTGCGCTGTGCATGCGTCCAGCGTCCGAGCATCCCAGCAGCAGTCTCTAGCGTGGCCTTGCTGGCCGAGCTGGGCTAGTCCTGGCTTAGGCCACAGCTCCAGCCCAGGTCAAGGGACAACAGGCACGGCCACGAAACGGCGGCCAGCCAACCACACCGTGAAACGCGGACGTGCATTCGCCACCCCCGCTGCGCATCGCATTGCTGATCTGTTCAACCAGACGCGTCGCGCCCATGCATCGCCACACCCTCGCCCTGCCACTCACTGCTCCCGACTCGCCCCGCGATAACCGGCGCACAAGCTTCTCTGACTGTGCGGTATAAAGCCTTGCACCTCGCTCTAACCTCATCCTCACCAACTGCTCTTCTCTCCTCACCACCCTCACACACACACACACCATGGGCATCTTCACCGCTCCCGCACCGGCGCAGCTCGTGCCCGCCAACCCCCCCATCGCCGTGTTCAAGAACTACGTCGCGCAGCGCCCCACCACCCTCGTCCTCAAGGAGAAGGTGTGGAGCCTCAGCGGCGACTCGTTCAGCGTCAAGGACGCGGCCACCGGCCAGCCTGTCGTCAAGGTCGCCGGCAAGGTTCTGAGCCTCCGTGACCGCAAGCGTGAGTCCGGGTGCTGGCTACCCCGCCTCCACCTCCAATCCACCCCGCCTCCACCCCAACTCCACCCCAACTCCACCCCAACTCCACCTCTCCCCACCACACCTCCCCACCAAACCCACCTTCCACACCACCTCCAGGTCCATCGTTCACAACTAACATACAGAGGTCATGGACGCGAACGGGAACCCCCTGTACTGCCTTCGCAGCAAGATGATGACGATTCATAATGTGCAGCTCGGGGAGAGCGGAGACGACAAGGAGCTCTTCCGCGTGCGCTCGCACAGGCTCTCTAGTGAGTTGCGAAGAATTCGACGCAGATGCAGACGAGACTGACCGCAGTCGGCTCCAAGCTCACAGTGACCTTTACCAACGCGATCACGGGCCAGCCCGTCGAGCTCAACATCAAGGGCGACATGTTCGGCATGGGCAGCGTGATCAAGTGCAACGGGCAGCCCATCGCCCAGATCTCGCGCCAGTACTTTAACGCCGCGCAGGTGTTTGCCGACCAGCAGACTGTGAGTATCCGGCGGTGCGAGCACCCAGCCCAAACAAAGAAGTGAGCTGAACGCAGTACTATGTGACCGTCGCGCCCGGCGTCGACCTCGCGCTCATCGCGGGCATCTGCATGGCGTTCGACGAGGTCGAGAACGAGAACAAGTAACCACCCGCTGCACGCTAGAGCCACATAGCCCCCCTTACGCACTTGTACCACCTATATACATACCCTCCGCGTATACCTTGTCACATGCATGATTCCAGTCGGCCGAGGGCGCTCCACGATCAAGGTTGATAACTCTACGCTGTGACGTCACTGACACTGCTTGACTACCAGTGACCAGCATCTAAGCAGCGAACGTGCGCTCGTGCGCTCCAGTGCCAAGACCAACGCAGTCACCTGGACGATCGCTTCACACGACTCGACGGAGCACGTCGTCGGAGCAAGCTGGACCAAGGCTCCCAGCAAGGCTCCAAGAGATATATCTACTTGGAAGGCTGCCCCGCCAACTCGTCCTCCACTCCAACATGATGGACAACAACGCGCCCCCGCCGTACACCGGCACCGCAGCCTTCCCCGCCGACAAGAAGCCCGCCGCGCCTCCCCCCAGTGCGCCTCTCCCCGCCCTCCCCTCCATCCCCGCCCTCCCCGCCCTCACCCCCCCGCTCTCCCTCCTCGCGCCCCCCGCCCCCGCGCAAACGACGCTCACCCTCTCGCCGCACGCCGGCTCCCTCTCCGGCGGCGACTTCACCATCACGGAGAACGGCGCGCCCGTCCTGCACGCCCGCGGCTCCGCCCTCGCACTCAAGGGGCGCACCGTGCTCGCCGACCCGGCGGGGCGCGAGCTGTGCGTCGTCGCCGCCCAGAAGGCGCGGCAGCTGCTGCGCCCGGCGTTCGTCGCCTCCGGCAACGGCCACGAGCTCACCCTCCGCTCGCTGCACGCGTGGGGCAGCACCGAGATGGCGGTGGAGGCCGCGGGACGGACGCTCGCGCTGCGCGGGGCGCCGGATGCCGCGAGGCTGATGGACGGCGCGCAGGTCGTCGCGGACATTGCGCGCGTGCCGTGCGCCGGGAGCTGGCTCGGCGCGCACAAGGTAGGTCGCCAGGGGGCAGAGCTGAGGCAGTACCTCCTCACCGTCGCGCCGGGGGCGGACGTCGTGCTCGTCGTCGTCGTGGGCATCTGCTTCCATACTGTCACGGGTGGTATGGCGTAGGGCGGGCCTGGAACATAGGATGGCGACTCCCTATGAGGTGCTTTGGACATTAGCTTTGCATCCGAGGCATGCAACGATGAAATTGCACAGCTCGTCAAGCCGCTCCTTGACAACCGCTCAGCCACGAACGGGCGTCGGCCGAATGTGTCAGTCGCATCTCCGTTGTAGGAGAATGGACCGTGGTTAGATTCGTGCATCTAGTGGACATCTATCAGTCTGCGCGCCGCCACACTCGAGGCACACACGCTCCCCTCGCGTGGACTCGCGCGCTACGCCTTCTGCGCCACCACTACCTCGAGCACCGGTGAGATGCTAAAGTCAAACTCGCCCTCCATGCCCGTCAGCCGCAGCCGCTCAATGCGGTGCACGCCATCCCGGAGGGCAAGGAAGCGGATGCGCGCGGCCAGACTCGCGCCGGGGAGGAGCGGCCCGCACCGCACGTCCGTCTCGAGGGCCACGAGCGCGGGCGCAGCGGCCTCGTACTGCGCCAGCAGGGCGCCGAGGACCGCGTCGTCGACACCGTACGCCGCCTCGTCGGCTGCGCGCCGCCGCCGCCGGCTCCAAAGGTCGCGGATGCGCGTGTCCGCCTCCCGCGAGGGCACGGCGAGGCGGAAGCGCCGCACCGCGTCCGTCCGGTTGTGCACGAACACCTCGATCGAGAACGTGTCTAGAGGATAGATTGTGCCCTGGGTGTCGGTTGCCAGCGAGGCGGGCGCGATGCTCCCCTCCCCACCTGGGAGGAGGCGGACCGAGACGAGGAGTCCGTGCCCGTCGCCCGCGTAGCGCCCGCTCACTGCGCGCCCGGTCAGCGCCTGCGAGGGGAGATGCACGTCAGGCCGGGCAGGGTTGGTCACGACCTGTCTGTTCTCGGGGAGAAGGTTGGCGAGCGCGTACCGCCTGTCACCGGCGATCGCGTTCGGCACCGGCGCCGCGGCCTTGGTCGTGGGCCGGTTCTGGCGCGGCGCCGGGGGAGGGGGTGGGGCGGGCGGGAGCGTGGAGTAGAACGGCGCCAGGTCAAGGTTGCAGTTCCATCGGCTCTGGAAGGGCGAGGTGGGGAACGCCTTGGACCCGCCCTGTAGGCGGTAGGGGCGGCCAGTGAGGACGATCGCGACGACGCGGCTCTCCTCGCCCTTGTGCCGCGGGACCTCGCTTGTGCCGGGCGACGACGCAACCGCCACCGCGTACAGCAGGTTGTACTGCTCGTGCGCGGCGAGCTCGAGCGGGAACACCGTGTCTGGCCCAGGAGTGCCGGGCGGGGTGGCAGCAGTGCCGGGCGTGCGCGGCGCCATGCCCGGCTGGCAGACGAGCTCGGCCGTCGCCTTGGCGCCCTTGCCCCCGACCTCGACGGCCACCTGCTCGACCTCGAACGCGTAGTCGCCCGAGTCGGCGCCGTTCTCGACCTCGACGCAGACGACAATCTTGCGCTCTGCGCTGTCCTCCGGGTCGTCGGCCGCCGCGCCGGGCGGAAGGAGCTGCGGCAGGAAGATGGTGCGCATGCGTACGCGCAAGCCTGGCGAGAGGCCAAGCACGCGGCGGAATGACTTGCGCATCGTCGTGCCTGCGCTGAGCGAGAGCTGCACGGGCGCAGCGGAGGGGGTGGACTGCGGCCGAGGGGTGCTGCTCCGCGGTGTCGAGATGGACATGTTTTCCAGGGCAGCAGGGCCGAGGCGCGACGAGGGTACAGTAGCTGGTGTCAGCTGGGTATGGTGCGGGCTCTCGAGCAGACTCACTTGCTGCCAGACCTCCGAGCAGGTCTACCTCCTCCATGTGCGCGAGGTCGATGTCCTCCTCCTCCTCCTCCTCGACATCAACGTCCTCGGTCTGTACGCTCGCGGCCGTGCCCACGGATCTGATAGAGGCGGCATCGGATGCCACGCCGGCCGCCTTGCGTGGCTTGGCACGCAGCGTCGCCGACGCGGTGATCCCGAGCACGGGGTTGGGAATCTGCGTGCGGACATACACTGGTGTCAGCTTGATCCACACTCGTCTCAGCTGCAACTCACCGACACTCATCTCGCCGCACCACACGGCAACCCACCCCTCGTCGGTGTGCACGAGCGTGGGCCTGCTCTCGCCGTCGACGCCAACCTCGCCCTCCCAGACCGTCACGCCCTCGAGATCGGCATACTCCTCCGCGCCCGGCGATGTGGCGGGCACAGGCCGGGGGGTGAGGGGTGGCCCGCCCTCGCCCGCCTCGGGGACGGGCGGGCGCCCCGGCTGGTGGCTGGCCGCGGAGGTGGGGGTCGGGAGGCCGGGGGTCGGGAGCGCGAGGGTGAGGGAGGCGGTCGGTGGCCCGGTCGCGGCTGCGGGCGGCATGCGCGGGGGCGAGATGGGCGTCGGTCTATGTTTGGGCGGCGACGAAGGCTTGTCCTTCGCGACCGGCGGGGGCGGGGCGAGGCTGGCCCGTCTGTCCGCAAAGCCAACGGGTGCGGGCGCCGCGAGGGGCGGGAGGAAGGACACGGTCGCGGTCATCTGGAGGTGCTTGGCCAGGGCCGCGAGCTCGGGCGGCGCGGCGGCGCTGCCTGCCGGCGCGCTCGAAGGGGAGGGGGATGCGGAGGGGAGCACCTCGGCGGGCACGCGGAGGGAGACGGCGTACGCGACCTTCTCGTCGAGGAAGACGGTGTCGCGCCGCGGCAGCGCGCACAGCTCCGCCCACCACGCCGCGCGCTCGCGGGGGTCCGGGGGCGCCGGGGGGAAGGCGCCCACCGCGGGGACGTGGATGTCGAGCTGGGCGGCGTGGAAGACTGGCTCGAGGGAGGGCATGGGGGATGGGGAGAAGTGCAAGCGGCGACGCGACGAGATGGACGCGTGAGGTGGAGGGCGGGAGCTGATGCGATGTGGATAAGCGGGGGGTCTAATGTCTGTTGTAATGGGACGAATAAGGTTGAATGCTAGGAGTGGGGCAGGCCATAGGGCTTCAAGGAGTGGGGCAGATCGACCTTCGTGTCAGAGCGCGGGAGACGCATTGCATCCTGAGGACGTATGAACGGGTTAGGCGTCGAGATGGCCAGACCGCCACAGATCAGGCTCCACACGCATTGTGAGCGCTCTCTCCTCAACAAGTCGAGCACACCAAGGCATAAGCCACACCTGTGCCGAGAATAATGCATGCAGAGAATCTAAATATGATACTACTCCTCGTCGCTCTCCTCGTCCTCCTCTTCGCTCTCCTCCTCGGACTCCTCGTCCGACTCAACCTTGGCGTTCTCCGCGACCCACTCCCGCGCGCGCGCCTTGGCCGCCTCCATCCCCTTCTTGTCCCCTGCGCGGCTCTCGAGCGCCAGCCACTTCTTGAACACAAACTTTGCGCGCTTGGCGTTCATCTTGGCGCCGAGCGCGCGGTCCACGAGCGCCCGCACCGTGGCCATGTCGCCCGCCCGCCCGGCTGCGTCGACGTACACGTTCCACACGTCGAGGCGCTTCGGGTGCCGGTCGAGGATGCCCTCGAAGAGCGTCTTGCCCCGCTCCGCCGAGCCGAGCTTGTACTCGAGCAGCGCGAAGCGCTTGGTCACCTCGACGTGCTCGCCCTTCGGGAGGGACTGGAGGGCGCGGGGGAGGAGGGCGCGCGCCTTGTCCGCGTCAGACGAGAAGCGGAACTCGGCGAAGCGCGCCCACGTCTCCGGGAAGGCCGAGTACTTCTTGAGCATCTTGGCGAAGACGTCCTCGATCAGGGACGCGTCCTTGCCCGCCGCGATCAGCGCGTCAATGTAGCGCGTGAAGACGGCGCGGCCGTCGTTGAACTGCACGGCCTCCTTGAAGACCTTGTCGGCCGACTCGGGGGTGCCGAAGCCGAGCTCGAGGTTGACGAGCGCCATCCACACGTTGAGCTTCTCGCCCTCCTCGCGGAAGGCGATGCGGTCGAGCGCGCGGCGGCCAAGCGTGCGGGCGCGGTCGACCTCGTGCAGCGAGAGCAGGAAGGACATGTACTGGATCCAGAGGTACGAGCTGTTGGGCGAGGCGAGGAGAGCACGCTCAAACTCGGACTCGGACTGGGGGCGGGCGGACGCCGCGTCGGCGGTCAGGTCGACCTTGCCCTTGCCCTTCTTCTTGGGCGCGGCCTCCTCGGCCTCGGACGACGACTCGTCGTCAGAGTCAGAGTCGGACTCGGCAGCGTTGCCGGCCCAGTCGAAGCCGCCGACAGTCATGGGGCCCGCGGTGGAGATCTTCTTCTGCGCCTTGGACGAGCCGGCAGGAGCAGTGTCGATCTGGTGTCAGCTTGTTCATGTCTAGCTTCAAAGCTGAGAACTACTCACCTCCTCCTCGTCCTCCTCGTCAGACTCATCGTCGTCCTCAAGACGCACGACGTCCTCGTCGTCGCTGCCCATGAGGCCGAGCTCGGCATCAGAGTCGACCTCCTCGTCGGAGCCCTCCTCCTCGTCATCCTCGTCCTCGTCAGAACCGGCCTCGTCGTCCTCGTCCATCTTGTCGTCCTCGTCGTCCTCAGCGTCCTCGTCGTCGTCCTCCTTGCCCTCAAACTCGTCGGCAAAGTTGCTGGCCTTGATGGAGAAGTTGACGCGCCCCTTCTCCTTGTCGACCGAGATGATGACGGCGCGCACAGCGTCGCCCTCACGGAATCCCTTGAGCGCGGCAGACACGTCCGTCTTCTTGTTGTCGGCGATTTCGGAGCGGTGGCACAGGCCCGACACGTCCGAGTTGTCGATGCGCAGGAACAGGCCGTAGGTCTCGACCTTCTTGACGGTCGCCGTGACCTTCTGCCCCTCGGAGAAGTCGGAGATGCGGAGCTTGCCCCCCTTCTCGGCCTTGCGCGGCTTGGTGCGGAGGGTCATCTCGGCCTTGTCGTCGTCGACGGAAAGGATCTTGCCGCTGACGAGCTGGTTGATGGCGAAGCGCGGCTTCCAGTCCTTGACAAAGTCGTCGAAGAGCTCCTTGATCATGACGCGGGCGACGACGTTGCGGCCGAGCGAGACGAACAGGCCCGCGCCGGTGATGGAGCGCACGAGGCCGCGGACCGCCTGGCCCTCCTTCAGGTCCTTGAAGGAGGTGACCTCGGCGTCGACGACCTTGACCTTGGCGTCGGGGTTGGTGCGGCTCTTGCGCGTCGAGAGGTCGACGGTGCGAGCATTGGCGTCGACGCCGAGGATCGCGCACAGCACGTTGTCGTCGATGCGGAGCGCGCCGTTGCCCGCCGCGTTGGACAGGTCGTCGGCCTCGTCGCACGGGTGCACGCGGCCGCGGATGTGCTTGCCAATGCGGAGCATGGCGCCCGCGTTCGTCTTGCCGACCACACGGCCGGGGACGACGTCGCCGACCTGCAGGTCGTCAAAGGAGCGCGCGGCGGCCGAGACGCCCGAGGGGATCTTCTCCTGCTTCTCGCGCTTGTTGGCGACAATAAGCAGGCCCGACTTCTCGTTCTTGGAGACGACGACGAGGTCGTCGACCTTCTCGCCGGTCTTGAGGGTGCGGCGGAGCTCGTCGACGCCCATGCCCCTGTGGTTGGAGAGGTTTGCGAGCGAGAGCAGCGCGGTGAGCTGCGAGGGGACGAGGCTGACGACGACCTGCTCGGCGTGGATCTGGGCGACGACACCCTTGACCGCCGCGCCGACCTCGAGCTTCTCGGCCGCGACGGCGGTCGGGAGCGCCTGGCGCACGGACGCGACGAGCTTCTGCGCCTCGGCGTCGACGTCGGTGATGCGGACGTTGACGGGTTTGCCGACGTAGAAGATGTCGGCGAGGTTGGCGACAAAGCCCTGCGCGGCCTCCGACTGGGGCACAAAGGCGCGCAGGCCGCCAAATAGGTCAACGATGCAGCCCTTGTCGAGAAGCTTGGACATGACGGCGGGGGTGATCTCGCCGGCCTTGACGTCGTTGAACTCCTTGGGGGCGGGGAGCTCGCTCTCGACGAGGCTCTTCTTGAGGGTTAGGACGACGCGGTTGCGGGCCGGCTCGAGGGCCCAGACACGCGCCTTGACGCTCGATCCAGGCTTAAAGCGCTTCTCGGGGTGCTTGAGGCGGATGTCGGCGTAGTGGAGGGGCCAGACGACGCCGTCGACGCTGCCCTGCACGTTGACGAACAGGGCCTTGTCAGAGAGACGCTTGACAGTGCCCTTGAGGACCTGGCCGACCTCGAGTTCACCAACAGCCATGAACACCTGCGCGAGGACCTTGGGCTCAAACGACAGGAGGAGCACGCCGTCGAGCGGCGAGTGCCCGATCACGCGCGCACGGTGGTACGTGCCCGCCTTGAACTGGACGGTGCTGTGGGACAGCGAGGCGAGGCGTTCGTCGGTGAGGTGGGAGATGTGGCAGAAGCCCTCAACGCCGTCGTCCGTGCGCGCGACGACACCCCAGTCGGGAATGACGCGGGTGATCTTGACGCTCGCGAGCGTCTTGCCGATCGGAACAGCCTCCTCGAGGGGAACCTTGGCGGCAGTGAGGGGCGACGAGAGGTTGAAGATGTGGGGGAGGACCGAGAGGGCGAAGCGGCGCTCGCCGGCGGCGACGGTGTCGTACAGAATACGCGCCTTAAGCTTCTTGCCGATCTTGAAGCGGGAATCAATCTCGTCCTCGCCCAGGCCGAGGTGGGAGACGTCGATCGTGCCGTCGTAGAAGCCGCAGAGCTTGACGTTGAGGCCCGAGGGAACGACGGCGGTAATGAGCGCGCTCACGAGCGTGCCGGGGAGCAGCGAGCCGATGTTGGACACTTCAGTGAGGCACGAGTGGATGAGCGTCTGCGGGTCGGTGCTGAGCTGGAGCACGCGGCCGCCGGCAGTCGCCTTCTTCACGATTGCGGGGAGGAGCTGTCCGGGGATGAGCTCGCCTGGGGTCAGCTTCGCACAACTTCATTTAGCTCACCGTTCGCCTCCTCGTTCGACACAAAGCCCTCGACGCCGGGCGCAGAGTCGCCGAGCCCCAGCCCGACGCGGTATCCCTTGTCCTCCTTGCTGAGGACCTCGCCGGTGATGCGGAAGCCCTCGGTGAGGTCGGCCTTGGCGACCTCGCCGTTGAGCTTCTCGGGGATGAGGGTGAGCTCGATGCGGGCGGCGAGCTTGGTCGTCTCGGACACGGGGTACTGCGCCACAAAGGCCTGGCTGGCGGTCGGGAACGCGTTGAGCACCTTGGCCGCGACGTACTGCCCGGGGGCAAAGAGCTCAGGAAGCTCGGGGGCGCCCCCCTCCTCCTCCTCGTCCTCCATCTCGACGTCCTCGTCCTCCTCGTTCATCTCCTTGTTGAGCGCGGCGGTGAGCGTGTTCGACACCTCCGTGATCGGCACGTGCGCGAGCAGATTGTTGGGCAGGCTCACGACAAGGTGCAGCGGCAGCACAGTGTGTACCCGCCCGAGCACGAGCGTGCCCTGCACCAGGCGCTTGTAGCTGAGCTCCTCGACGCGGATCGTGTCCTTGTCGCGCTCGGCGCGCGCCGCATCCCCCGCCCCGCTAGCCTTCTTGAGGCGCTTGGCATGCCGCTCCGAGATCTTGCGCGGCTTAGGCTTGCCCCCCTCGGCGTCGGCCTCGGCTCGCCCCTCCGCCCGCACCTGCTTGACCTCGAGGGGGGTGAGCGTCGTGCCGCCCCCGCGGGGAAAGTCGACCTCCTCCGACTGGAGCGCGGATGTGAAGGATGGCGCGGCGCGCGGTGCAGGCGCATCGACGCGGGCCTTCTTGGCGTTGCCCGCGGGACTGTCGGCCGCGCGCTTCTTGCTTGCTTTTGGTGGTGCCATCTGGCGTGTGGTGTATGTGTTTGTGGTTGAGAGATGGCCTTCAACCTGTACACCCAGAAATTCAGAAATTCTCGCCTTCAGCCGTCATGACCACGTGCCAGTCACGTGATGAGCGGACACACCCAAGATCTCCGCGATGCTTCGGTTCGGGGCTGGGCGTGATGGCGGCGGCGGCGAGAATGCCATTCATCTACAACAATAGAGGAGGACGAGCTCACCTCTCCTCCTCAGCACTAACTTTTACCCCTCACCATGCCGGGAGACCCCGAAATCCGAGCACTCGTAAGTCCGTTTGCAGAAACGGGTGCTGACCCCAGGCCGAGGCCATCTTCTCGGACCTCCTCGCGGACCAGGTCCTGACAACGACGATCGCCGCTCACCGCGAAGTCAAGCGCGGGCAGGCTGTCTGCGCGACGTGTGGGACACGGTGAGTGGTGGATGCAGAGGCGGATGTGGAGGCGGGATGCCTCTGGCGGCCAAGCGCAGCTTATAGTTGTCGGTCGATAGCTGACATCAGGTGCCGCGCACACGTCCCGATCGCCCCGCTGGCGAGCGGCACATCCTCGGCCGTCGGCTCGCGTGAGGGAAGCCCCGCGAAGGGCATCACCGTCCGTCCCAACGGGTACACCGTCGGCCCCGAGAAGGGGACGGGTGGCGGCACGGGCATCGGGAGCGGCAGCGGGCGCGTTGACTCGGCGGGGAACGCCTTCTTCGACTGTCTCGTGTGTGGGAGAAGTGTGAGTCGCGGGAGAGTGGGGGGGAGAGGAATCCTCGCCATCCAGGCGATTAGAATCTCGGAGGCTGACACCAGGTCACGTCGAACCGGTACGCGCCGCACCTCGCGTCCTGCCTGGGCTACTCGGGGAGCACGCGCCGCGGAGCGAGCCGCATGGCGGCCGCCAAGGCAAGACTCGGGACGGACGGGCGCGCCTCCCCGTCGCCCTACCTAACAGGAGATGACAGCGACACGGAGAGCCTAAGCGGCAAGCGGAAGAGTGAGTGGCTCTGGCTAGCTTGGTTGTAGCCAAGGTCCAGGCAGCGACATTGTTCTTTGCAGCAAGCTGCCATCGCCCTACCCTCGCCCTCGCTTACACCAGAACTTCTCAACGGGAACGGCAAGCGCGCCTCCTCCCCCTCAAAGGCAGCGCTCAAGAAGGCGCGCCTCGCGCAGGGGCACAGCGGTTCCGCGCCGCCCTCGAGTCGCCCGCCGCACCCGCCCTCGCGCCTGGGGCGGCCGCCGACGTCCGCAAAGTCCGCGTCGCCGTACGCGTCGCCCGAGAAGAGCGGGGCCGCGAGCGCGCCGACGTGGCGCGAGGGCAGTGCCGCGAGCTCGACGAGCGCCGGGAAGAGCGCGGGCAAGAAGGTGCCGCCCCCACCTGTGCTGGCGCCTGCGCCCGCGCCGCCGCCGCAGGTGGCCGCCGGGGCCGGGGACGGGGACGAGTCGAGCGAGGCCGACGACGACTATTGATTTGTACATGTGCATAGTGTCTGCATGTATCTGTACCACGACGCTGTTTCTGGGACGAAGGCTCAGTGGGTACGCCTCTCCTGCCGCGGGGAGGTAGCTGTTTTGGGCGAAGTGCGAGCAGATCTGCCGGCGCACGCACGCAGTACGTCACCTGTAGCGACTCCGCCATGAACAAGTGACTAAAATGCATGTTGCTGAGCGTTCTATGGAATGTAATGCTACAAGTTACGGCAAGGCGTGCGGACCCGTTTATGAATGTATGACTTCTGACTTTGACTTCTGAACTCTCCCCGCGCTCTCTCTACGCATCCCCCAGCTCGCGCCGAATCCGCTCACGCACCTCCCTCAGCCCGCCCGTGCGGCGCACCCGCCCGGGACTGGCCGGCCCCGCCAGCCCAGGACTGGAGAGCACCGAGGCCGGCGAGGATGGTGGCTCGGCCCGGAGCTCGAGCCAGTCGTGCCGCCCGACGCGCTTCGAGGTCACGAAAAACGGGCACAGGTCTACGAGCATCTGCAGCGACGTCTCGGCCTCGGCTACTGTCAGCTCCGCTCTACATGATAAGACCATAGCAGACGTACCGGTTGAGATAGGTGTCTTGGAGCTCTGGATGATCGTCTCGGCGACCTCGGAGAAGCGGAGGGCGCGACGGCGTGCGCGCGGCGTACCGCTTCCTGATCCGGGGGCCGGGGCAGAGAACATCCTGCCGTCAGTTTTGACTGCACCCTAGACAGCTGCACTTACATCCACACGCCCTCCGCGACGCCTTCGAGACGGCTTAACGTGGCGCGGCGCTTCAGCTCCTCCTGGTCCGCTCGGCGGTGGATCACGCTGGAGCCTGCCACGAGTGACTCGCTGAGCGTCGGCTTTGCTGACCGTGCCTTGAGCTGAGTGTTAGATGGAAGCCGGATGTTATCAGCTGAGAGACGTACCCGCGCGAACAATGCCTTCTTCCGCTCCTCTGGGGTGCCTGTCACGGGCCTCTCCTTGATCTCGAAGGGGTCTGAGAGCAGCGTCGGCTTCCTTGGAGAAGACGTGAGTCCTGGCTCGATCGAGACGGATGGCGACGAGAAGAGGCCAGACGATGCTGCGACAGGGAGCTTGGGCAGCGGATGCAAGGGGATGGGCGGGATGGATGAGCGGCCCGAGTTGCGCGTCGACGGCGTCGGGAGGTGCACGGACTCGCGCGGTTCCACCTGCTGTTAGTTTGAGAGAGGAGAGGCTGGGAAACTCACCTCTCCGCCGTTGAGCTCAACCCAGCGCTCAAGCCGGCGCTGGACCTCGTCCTGGCGTATGTCGGCACCCGCGTTCCAGCGACCAATCAAGCGCATGCCGCCGCCCTGCCCCTGGCTGCCGAACCCGCCCACGTCGCCGCCGAGGAGGAGCTGCCGTGTTTCGCCGGCCTGAAGCTCAAGCTCAAGACCAATGCCATGCGAGTGCACGAGGCGGCCGGATGACGGGTCGAGCGTGCGCGTGACCGTGATGAGGTAGCTGAGGCCGCAGACCGACGAGATGGCCGGCTTGACGAGGAAGGGGTTATCGGCCTCCTTGTCCTCGGCGGGGAGGGACTCGCCGTCCCACGTCCACAGCCACGCGAGGCGCGCGAGTTCCTCCTTTCCGAAGCGCCGGCCCGAAGTGCGCTCGACGACGCTGCGCAGTGCCAGATACGTCGTCAAGTTTGGCACCTCGAGGCGCGTCACACTCGCCGAGTGAGGGGGCAGGACGGGCGGGTGCTGCGCGAGGTGGAGCGAGAGGGCGATGTTGAAGGCGTGGTGCAGCGTGAGCAGGGTGTGCAGATGCTCTGGGAGGCTCGAGCGGGGTCCGACCTGCTGCCGTTTGGCGCGCAAGGGGGCGATGTCGTCGTCCTCCTCTTCCTCCTCCTCGCGTTTCCGACGGTTTGTCTGCGGTGTGGGAGGCAAGGCAGACTTTGGAGAGCTGGGAGGGCTAGCATTAGTGGAGCATGGGAGGGAGACGCACAAATCACGCTTGACACCGCGCTTGCCAGGAGTGGCCTGCACGCCCGACATGATTGGTTTTTGTGTTGTGGGGATCCAGACCGGCCGGATACAAGAACGAGACAAGCGACGTGTGTTTGCACTCTCTCACAGAAGAGAGTGATGAGCAGGAGGGGGAGGGGTGATGATGGAGGGAGAGGAGGAGATGGTGATGGCAAGGACAGACAAGAACAACGAGTGTGGGGTGAGAGAGTGGTGTTGGGTTGGACGAGGGATGCGATGAGGGCTCGAGCGGCAAAAGCAAAGTAAATGGCGAGTGCAGGGGTGCAAGGGATGGCTGGTCACTCTGCTCTGCTCTGCTCTGCGGTTTCAGGGTCCAACCCACGCGACGCTGCAATGACTCTGGCCCAATCACATTCCACTGTCCTGTGCCTGCCCTGAAACGCGACTCCAGGCTGAACCGGACATGCCAAGTCCGTCAACAACAAAGTGATACCGAGTTGATAATGACACGTACATGTACACGTGGCTGTTCCTAATAGTCCGAATAGTATCGAGTGTGGTGAGGATTGATTGCGTGCGGAGTGAGGGCGGAAGGGTAGTGTCCGCTCGGGCATCGGGCCGCCAGAGCCGGCGGTATCTGTTGCCCCTGGGTGACCTCATGAACGTTGACGGATCAGTCCCGACCCGGTGACCACTGAATGCTGAATGCTGCCTGCTACTTGCTGCTGCCTGCTGCCTGCAGCTGCCTGCCTGCGTCCACCCGCGCCACCCGTGGATCTCCTGCGGTGGGTGCATGTGAGGCCTCTGTCAGCAGTGGGAGCAGAACAAGAGACAGATGACTCCCCAGAGACAGATCACTCCCCCTCCCCGCACCCGAGTTCCCGACACCCGAAACCTCACGGGAGCAGAGCAGAAGACAGGCAATCCTCGGGCCTCGGGGCCTAGTAAGCCCAGTGTTCCAGACCTCTCAAGGCCGTTCGCGCATCTCCGCATGACCGAACACTCATCGCTGCCAGCTGCTGCCATGTGCCTTCTGCCTTGTGCCATGAGCGCTCGAGTCCGCTTTTCGGGTATCACTAGAGTACTAGAGTACTGTATACTAGTCGCGCCAGATGCCACCTTCCCTGTCCCTCTTGCACTCTTGACCTCGGTCACTCTCACCTTTCCTCCTTTTAGCCCCACCCGATCCCTCGACATCATCTCTTCGTCTCTTGTCACTTGTCATTCCATCTGTCCTCCCACACTACACACAAAAGACGTCCACTCTCTCTGGTCACCGAGTTATTAAGCCTGTGAGTCGACGCTCTGCCGTCTCGGCTCTAGGGATCAGCTGGGACCCCAGCCATTGCCGCACACCCTGTGCGGCTCATTGGTCCGGTCGTGCACCGATCTTTGGGGGGGCGTCCACCACCTTCCATCGCCAGTAGATCGCGCTGTGCAGCTCTACACTGGGGATGAGTGCACGGGCAAGGCAGCCCATGCGATCGCTTCAAAGCCGTTTGCGCGTGTTGAGGTGATGGCCGGTGTCCGGAGTGTGCACGAGCATGCGGCGTGGTTGAGCTGTGGTTGAAGGAGATGCATTGCCGCAGGGATGCTGACGTAGCTTGATTGGTCACTGCGCGCACGCCCGGCCCCGATCACCCACCCACCTTCCCCTCTCCCCAATCTTATCCCACACCCACGACGCGCATCTCGACTACTTTTATCCATTCATCGACATCTCCCCCTCCAACACTTTGATCTCTTGTTCTCATACTTGGCACTACCTACAACGCCGACGTCGCCCTTGGATATACTTGTCCTTTTGGTTTGACCCAGTTCGAGGTACGTCACAATCTCTGCCCCCAACAATTGTCTGTCTTTCCCCCTGCAGGCAACAAGCGGCAAGTTCCCTCCTGCCTATTCACAATTTAAACCCGCACCCCATTTTAGAGGACTGGTTGGTTGGGCCGTTGCATCATGAGGCCGGTCCGACCTCGGCTACACCCACCCACACACATCCGCTGCACACCCAGCGACTCACACCCACCCCTGCACTCTCTCCCCCTTCCCCTCCCCCCTCCTCCCTCTCTTCCATCCGTCCATCTCGCTCACTCATCTTGCAGTAATCATCATCAAACATGTCCAACTCTCCTAGACCCTCGCGCGCCAAGCGCGGCTCCATCCCCTCCCTCGAGGCCCTCGGCGAGGCCTTCAAGAACGAGACCATCGTCGTCGTCTTCGGTGCCTCGGGCGACCTGGCCAAGAAGAAGACGTTCCCGGCCCTCTTCACCCTCTACCGCCAGGGTCACCTTCCCAAGGACGTGCACATTGTCGGTTACGCCCGCACCAAGATGACCGAGGACGAGTTCCACAAGCGCGCTACCAGCTACATCAAGAAGGACGACAGCATCGACGACTTTGACGAGAGACTTGAGGGCTTCAAGAAGGCTCTCACCTACATCTCGGGCCCGTACGACAAGGACGAGGGCTACCAGGAGCTGGAGAAGCACCTCGTCGAGATGGAGAGCAAGCGTGGGCCTAGCGAGAAGGCCAACCGCGTCTTCTACATGGCACTCCCGCCTTCCGCCTTCACGGACGTCGCTGCTGGTGTCCGCAAGAACAACTACTCGAAGAACGGCGGCAACCGTATCATTGTCGAGAAGCCGTTCGGCAAGGACCTCGAGTCGTGCCGCGAGATGATGTCGGCCCTCAAGGCTGAGTGGAACGAGGACGAGACCTACCGTATCGACCACTACCTTGGCAAGGAGATGGTCAAGAACCTCCTCGTGCTCCGCTTCGGTAACATTGTCCTCGACGCCGTCCTCAACAAGTTCTCCGTGTCCAACGTCCAGATCACCTTCAAGGAGTCGTTCGGCACCCAGGGCCGTGGTGGCTACTTTGACGAGTTCGGCATCATCCGTGACGTCTGCCAGAACCGTGAGTTTGCTTGCGCACACATAATCGATCGCATGTGACGTCGATGTGCCGGGATGGCGTTGGTCGGCGTCGCACTGAGATGGGATGCCCCATCTCGCTCGGTCTGTGTGGCGTTTGTTTTGATCCCCATCACTCCGGTTAGCCGAGGGAGGCCGTGACTAACCGCCCCAGATCTTATGCAGGTGTTGTCGATCCTCGCCATGGAGCGTCCTGTCTCGTTCGCTGCCGAGGACCTCCGTGACGAGAAGGTCAAGGTGCTCCGGTCGATCCCTCCCATCAAGAAGGAGGACATCTACCTCGGCCAGTACGTCGCCGGCAACGGCGAGCCTGGCTACCTCGACGACGAGACCGTGCCCAAGGGCTCGAACTGCCCCACCTACGCCGCGCTGTGCCTGTGGATCAACAACCCCCGCTGGGAGGGTGTCCCCTTCATCATGAAGGCCGGCAAGGCGCTCAACGAGAGCAAGGTCGAGGTCCGTGTCCAGTTCAAGGACGTCACCTCGGGCATCTTCACGGACATTGCGCGCAACGAGCTCGTCTTCCGCATCCAGCCGGACGAAGCCGTCTACATCAAGCTCAACTCCAAGCTGCCCGGCCTTATCACCAAGGCCATCCCCACCGAGCTGGACCTTACCTACAAGGACCGCTTCACCGACGTCGAGGTGCCGCAGGCCTACGAGGCGCTCATCCTCGACGCCTTCAAGGGCGACCGCTCCAACTTCGTCCGTGACGACGAGCTCGAGCAGTCGTGGAAGATCTTCACCCCGATCCTGCACTACATTGACAACGAGAAGCCCAAGCCCGAGCCGTACCCGTTCGGTGCGCGCGGCCCCAAGGACTCGCTCGCGTTCTCCGAGAAGTACGGCTACAAGCGCACCGACGAGGGCACCTAGTGAGTTAAAGCGAGAAGAGGGAGGCGTGGTTGGCCGGGCCGAGCGGGCCGGAGGTCCGACCGCAAAGTTCGAACGCGTGTGCCTGTGCGGAGTGGGCTCCGCCCTCGCTGTCACCACACCCGAGAGGATGCAAGCTGACAGTCCAGCACCTGGCCCGTCACCTCCGTGTCGGCCAACCTGTAAGCTGGATACCGAGCAGCAACATCAAATAGTCCGCGACTCGTTATATGGAACGCAGTCCCCTGTAGAGTGTGACATGGAGTATACTGGATCCGGCCATTGCATGGTGAGCGCGCTAATGTGCTGATGGAGCTGCGTTGGGCAACCTCCGATGAGGTAGAGGCTATCGGGATAGAGGCAGGAACGAGTAGGATCCTCGAGGTCGCATGCGGATGCACAGCAGCCGGGCTGCGGCCTCGACGTGCTTCCCTCGTCCTCTGCTCTGCGCCGTACTCCCACTCCTTCATCAGAGGTGCCCAAGGCAGCCAAGGCAGTCCGCAGGGCAGCGCCACAAGCTTGGACCACGGGCGGCCATCAAGATCGATCGATCCACCCTGCTCTGTTCTCCTCCGCAACGCTTCCCTCTCGCTCACCCCCACCGGCGTCATGCCCATCCAACTCCGTCCAGCCTCCTCTGGCTTCCCGGCCCCATGCCTCCACCTCCTTTGGCACACTCCCCGCATCGGAGCCCATCCGCCTCATCCCCGCGACACGGACCGCCGCTTGGACCTCACTGACAAGCTGACCCGCCCGTCATCCCCGCTGCTCTCCGCCGACCTCGGACCATGCGTTCGCACCGAGGTCGCACCCGTTCCTGCGCCGCCGCACACGCCCGCTGCCTCCACCTCGTTCTTCCCCTTTCCTCCACCTCGTTCTTCCCCTTTCCTCCACCTCGTTCTTCCCCTTTCCTCCACCTCGTTCTTCCCCTCTCCTCCCTCCGCCTCCCTGCTCTTCACCACTCCCCCCGCCCTCCCTTTCTTCCGCCAGTGATCGCGCCGGGCATAGCCAGCGACTGACCCGCCCAGATCTGAGCCTCCCACGCACGGCTCGCTGTGGCGCCACTCTCGCCTCTCCTATCCTGCGCTGACCGCCTCTGACCACTCACGTTGCGGCAGGATCCGTAGACCACCCGCCCCGCTCGTCCTCTCAAGTGGAGCCCTTCCCTCACGGTTACATCCTCGCTTCCCGTCCCCTGCGGCCCGGACCCCAAGCCCCGACCTCCCCCATCCTGGGATCCATGCCAACTCCTCCATTCACAACGATGAGTCGCATATGTGATAGGACCCGCAACTCGACACAATCCCGCCCGTCGAACCCCAGTCGCAAGCGCGCCAGCCCTCCGGCGCCGCAACCCGAGAACAAGCGTGCTCGTGCCGGCTCGCCTGGGCCCAGCGCACGGACGTGAAGGGCAAGGGACGTGCCGCTCCTGACGATGCTCGCCGCATTCGTCGAGCTCGCCCTGCCCCGGATCTCACGCCACCGGTTCTGTCCCAGGAGCCTTTGGACGACGCCCCGCCCACAGACAAGGCTGCTGCCACTGTTGCCCCCGCCGAGCCCACCCACACCACTGCACCGACGGACACCGCCGCTGCCCTTACGGCCACCCAACCCGCCCAAGCCGCTCCCGCCGCTCCCGCGGACACCCCCGCCGCCCACGCCGCCCACCACATATTCATCACCAACATGGCCAGGACTTCAAGGCCATGGCGCTCGGCAAGAAGAAGAAGACGATCAACGACTTTGTCCGCCGGGTGGGCCCCGCCGGGTTCGGACCACCGTACGGGGAATGCGACACCGCTGCGGGCAGCGGCTCCAACTATGGTTCAGGTGAAGGGTGGCGCGATCTGCCGCCTTGGGCATCAGGTGGCGAGTGTCGGCGAGACGGGACCGGGACAGGTGCGTCTATCCCATCCGTCGTTCGTTGCTGACCCCAGTCGCTGATCCTGGGGAGTTCACAGTGAACACGCGAGGGTGGGGCGGGCATCACAAGCCCTAGGGAGCCGGCGTGCGGGGTGCGGCCAGCTGCGCAGCAGCCTCGCCGCTGCTGAATGGGGTGGTTGAGCGGCTGCGCTGCAGAACCTCGCTGTTGACGCTTGTGGTCAGCGATGCCCCGTCCAGGAGACGTGTGACCGAGGGCGCGTTGACCGAGTTGACATCGATGGTGCCAAAGCTCTCCGACGCTGTGCCTCGGGCGACATGGGGGTGTTGGGGGACACAGGCCCACCCTTGTATGTCGTCAGCCACGTCGTTACGGGTTGTAGACAGGCTTAACACGCCGACCTTGTGGTAGGACGGCCTCTGAGCCTCCACCCCTTCGCCCCGCATCCGCTCCCCGCTCGGCCTTGTCAGGAACCGAGCCGTCTTCAACATGATAGCATGAGGCAGACCAGTGAACCCTGGGGGTGTCCAAGAGGACAGCGCACGCTTAGTCTGGTGAGTCGTGGCCTGGCCTGCACTAACACCCTGCACGTTGCTCTCCCCTCTTCTGCTCCCCTCGACGCGGCACCGCCGCCAATAGCCTCTTCCAACCGCGGCAGTTCCAGATGTCTGTGGAGGGCGAGCAGACGCTCAACAGCACCATCCCTCATCCGGTCGGAGGACGAGGCCAAGCCGTTGCGAAGGCTTTCAACCCGCCTCTCCCCCTCTGCAGCGACACCGAGAATATGCACATCGCGCGCTGTTCCGTTCCTGAACGCGGCCAAGGAGCGCAAGGCGAAGACGAGGCTCACGGCGGCCATCCCCGCCGGCAAGCCTGTGAGTGCTTCCCATATGAGCTGAAGAGAGGCTGAGGGCTGGTGCAAGGCACTTGATGGCGGCGCGGCGTGACGCGTCGCGACGGGCACGCGTCCGTCGGGGGAGGCAGGGCGTGGCGGGTCGGTAGCGATGCACAGATAGAGCAGGGACAAGCAGAGTACATAGTGTCCGTGTCTAGATCTAACGCTACACGCGAGGCCAGCTCGACTAGAAGATGAGAGCGGCGAGCGTGGCCGCGAGCACGGCGCCGAGCGCGGGGCCGACGGCGCGCGCGCCCGAGTTGGCGCCACCGTCCTTGGTGCTGTCTGTCAGCCGGTTCTTTCTGCACACGTACGCTTCGCCAACAAAGTAGTTGAAGTTGTAGTCGGCCGGCGTGTCGGTGTACGCCCACCCGGCGCTCTTGCTGTCGTACGCGAGCACGGCCTTGCCGTCGCGGGTGATCTCGCCGCCGATGGCGCCCGCCTTGCTCGGCACCTTGAGCTTGGCGAGGCCGGCCTGCAGGTCCCACGACTGGGTGCTGTCGCCGCTGTAGATCTTGATGGTGGCGGGGGACGCGAGGTTGACCACGGCGTAGAGGTTGTCCTCGGTCGCGTCGGCGCGGTCGGGGCGCGGGAGGGTTGCCGCGGACGGCGTGGCGCCCTTGGGGTGCGGGCGCGACCAGAGCCACAGGCCCTCGTCGGTGGGCGCGTTGCCCGTGCGGAAGAGCTCGGCGTAGTGCTTGACGAGGGAGAGGAGGCCGGTGTGCGGCATGTTGTTGGTCCAGCCCGAGGACTTGGGCTGCGACTGCGCGTCGGGGACGGGGCCGACGTAGTGCGACTCGCCAAAGTCTGGGGTCAGCCATCATTCCAGAATGCGACTCACCGTTCCAGCTAAGCAGCTCGAGCATGTCGACCTTGTCGCGCATGCCAATCACCTGCTCGAAGCGCGTGGCCATCAGCCAGTCGTCGGAGCGGTAGATCCAGTTCTTGTCCCAGCTGTCCTTGCCGTAGTAGGTGAAGAAGAACGGCGACACGGGCGGCATGTACCCCTTTGTGCCGAGGGCGGTGATCCAGTCCGTGTCGTTCTGCGTCGTGAGGGCCTCGGCGTCCTGCGGCCACGCCGCGTCCCAGTGCATCTGCCCGTCGTACCACGTGCCCTCCTTGACCTGGGCGGTGGTCATGAACGTCGACGGCATAAAGTAGATCTCGGTGCCGATCGCCTTGCGCACCGCGTCCCAGCCGGCCGCGACAGACGCCTGGCCAAAGGTGCACTGTTCGCCCGAGAACGTGCTCACCAGCACCTTGTTCTGGTACTTTGCCTGGGCGGCGTGGCCGGCATACTTCTTGGCGAGCTCGGCGACGGTGGTCACGTCGCCCGCACTCTTGCACGGGAAGCTGGTCATGTCGAACGAGAAGAACATCTTGAACCCGCCCGCCTTCTCGGCGGCCGCGTACGCCCACTCGACGTTCTGGGGCTGGTATGCGTCCTTGCCCATGTTGAGGGCGAAGCCATCGATGCCCGCGTCCTTGGCCATCTTGACATCGGTCGTCCAGTTGTCCGCCTTGTAGAACTCGGTGTTGCCCACCATGTGGTGCGCCCACACGTACTTGGTCGCGCTCGAGGCGGGGACGGCGGCCTGCTGGGTCTGCGCGCCGTCGGCGCCCGCGGCGGCAGCGCTGGCACCGCTCGCCCCGGAGGGCAAGGGGGAGCCAGACGTCGCGGCGACGGAGGTGGCGGCCGCCGAGGAGCCAGCGGCGGCAGCGGCACCAGCAGCACCGCCGCTCGCGAGCTCAAAGAGCTGCAGCGAAGTCGTGCCGCCGCACGTCTCGCCCGCGGCGCCGGGGCACGGGGTGTTGCAGTCGCTTGCGGACGCGGGCGTGCTCTTCATCTCGCGCGCGCAGTAGCACTGCTGGCCGTCTGGGGTTAGCGAGAAGATAGGCGAGGTGCGGCAGCCCACTCACTCGAAACACCGGCAAAGGTGTACATGTTGTCGCCGCAGAGCTTGGTGCAGTGCGCGGGGCTGTTCTCCGCACCCTGGTACGCGAGCGTGTCGAGGACGGGCGCCGAGGCGCTGTTGGCGACACATCCCTTGTCGGACCATCCGGCAGCGGGGGCGCGGGGGGTGTGAGGGGCGGCAGCGACGAGCGCGGCAGATACGAAGAGCGCTGCTGATTTCATGGTGAGCAGCTGCAACGAGAGGTTCAGTGCAACGGTGAGAGAGAGACCTCAGCGCGCAGTTATAGATAGCGGGAACGCGCAGGACCCCCAGAAAGCTGCGTAGCGACGACGCCCGGCAAGAGCGGGGGTGTAGTCAAGACGGAGGAGGGAGGGAGGGAGAGCAGGATGAGGAGAGATAGATATGCCAGGAACTAGAGACCAGATCGACCACCCTTGTCCTGAGCTGTCCCTGTAGTTACCCTGTGGTTTTAGGCTGGCGACGCGAGGGGGAGTTGTGTGTGGCGGGGTGGTTATGCGTAACCCTAGAAGAAACTTTCAGGGCATCACTTTTGGGGCAGATCCTGAATGCCTCCGTCTTCCGGCGGCTCATCCGGCGGCTCATCCGGCGGCTCACCGCAGACCACATGTTCGGATACAACCCGGCACAACACCCCAGGCTCCCCAGGCTACTCAGGCTCCTCAGGCTCCGCAGGCAGGAGCAATTCTGGCCTAGATAGGCTCTAGAATACGCCAAGCGGCAGAATGCCGCATTCGCATTTGGCCAGAGCCGCATTGAATTGAATCTTGTCAGACGTCAGAGTAATTGAGTGCGATTACAGGGTGGGCAGTGTCATGCAGAGGTTGGCAGCTGGGGAGCGGTTGTGTGGGGTGAGGTTGTGTGGGAAAGTGGGGGAGGAGAGCAGTGCCAGAGTTGCCCTGGGCACGTGCACCGCCTCTGTCGCACTAGCGTGCACTTGACAACGTCACGCAAACGCGTCTCATCCACTCTCATCCACTCTCTTGCTGTTGACCTTTGGCTCTTGATCTCTTCATTTCTGCTACTCCTGCACACTAGCTCCTAGCACCATTCAACACGCGCAACCGACGCGTACCGTGCTTCCCAAACTCGCGCGACTAGCGCGTTGAAACTCGATCACTCCCATTCCACACGCAGGGCGTCGCGCGACCCCGGATCTCAGCGGCACGTCACCCTCATGGGGACTGGGTCGGTTGGGGGTGAGGTTGTGCGAGCGGACCTCCGGAGGACTTGGCGGGCGAGCGACGCGGCGTGGGTGGGCGGGCGGCGATAAGCTACCGTAGCCATGCCAGCCACCCCCACACGCGTCGCGCGTCGAGGCACGGGGCGACTGCGCACATACTCTGGCATGTGCTCATCTACTCAACACCTACTGCATGTACACACTGACCTCCTCTTGTGCATCGTTGACTTTCCATTCCCCAGTTTCCTCCACTTATGCTGGGTTCTGTGCACGGACGAGAACAGAGCGCGGGCGCAGGAAGGAGTCTGGACACTCCTGCCTTGGACGCCTGCGCGCCGAGCGACATGGAAGCTGACCGGTAGCTGACAGCTTGCAAAGTGACGGTGTGGGAGGAAGGGGCGCAGTGCTCACCGAGCGATCGCGAGCAAACCCAGTCCCCCATGTTCCCCAGCTCCCCAGCAGCGCAGACGGTCAGTGCACACTGTCCTCGCGCGGCCGGGGCGAGAACAAGCCACTGTGCGCTCGGCCCTCGCTGCTCACTGCGCACCCCGCCTTCCTCACCCCCGGCGCCCTACTGTTGTTTGGTCGTGTGCACCACCCTTCCTTCTCTCTACTCTTCATTCTGTTTCTTCTTCCATCCATTCCATTCTCCAACCGCCCCTCCCCCCTCTTGTACTCTAGCGTGTCCAACTCATATCCCTCTCACAGTCATGCCTCCCATCCGTCGCACCGAGCTCCTCGAGGGCCTCAGTGTTGACTCGCCTCCGCGCAGACCACCCAACCCCCCCAAGACACCCACCCGCCCGCCTCGGAGGGGGACGCCAGCTTCCGGGGCGAGCATGTCCTCTGCCTCCCTCTCGTCCTTTGACCAGCACCTCGACGACCCCCTGTTCCTCCGCCAGCACCTCAGACTGGGACAGCCTAATGGGATTAGCAAGGAGGAGGATGAGCGGCTACTCGACGAGATCGAGCTCCTCCTCAGCGCGAGCCAGCCAAAGTCCAGGCGCGACGTCGAGATCTGGCTCCTCAAGCCCAAGCACTTAATGATTGGGTCGCTGACCGGGGACACTTTTACCATGGTGAGTCGCCGTGAGAACGTGCGGGGAAGGAATGTGGTCACTTCCTCCATGCCGCCCTCTGCGGCGCTTGGGCTCCTGTCACCTGCCCGTACAACAGACTAGCTACTAACGCTCAGTTCCTCAGAAGACCATGCCTTGACATGCCTCCCCGTCCACCCGGGAAGCCGGCGAAGAGGAGAAGGCCGCAGCTCCCCCCGTCCTTCGTCTCGTTCGACTTCCAGCGCAAGCTCCTAATCGCCAAGGCGACCTTGGACGTCGACGGTGACCTTCCCGCAGCGATAGACCCCCTTGACATCGAGCTGCCCCTGTCCGACATCACCGCCGGAGGCTTCCACATCTGGTCTCACGTCATCGGTCCCTCCCTCCGTGAGGTCCGCCTCACCGTCTCCTTCCGCCGCCCGCCGCGCTACTTCTGCCGCTTCGAGCAGGAGGCTGTAATGCCCAATGGTACCAAGCTTCACCGTCGGCGGGCCACTCAGTTGGACTTCACTGACAGAGACATTGTGAGTGGCATGACAAACTTCCGACTGACATTTAGGAAGAGGCGGACGCTTGGCCAATCCACGCGGTCAACAACGGCAGCGCAGGCTACGTACGTCCCGAGAAGTCAGCCCCGCTCACCACAGCCATCGCTCTGGAATGCTTTCCAGTGGGCCTTCGAGATGGACGACAGCCAGTTCAGCCGACTACACGCCGCCAAGCTCATGATCCAGCGCATCCCCGACCTCGACATCATCTCCAAGGTGCCTTATCCTGCGACCGTCCAGCCCACCTCGTACGAGGACTGGTACGCACCCGACCTCATGGGCCTGGATTTCGAGCTCCGCACGCTTCTCGAGGGCCTGATCGGTACCGGCATCCTGCGCCCAATGGACTGGCCTCGGCTCTTGGAGGCCCTCGAGACCGCCACCCAGTCTCGCGATGTCATGCTCCGAGTGCTCGAGAGCCTGTTTTGCGAGGAGCGCATCCACATCGATGACATCAAGGCGACACTGCGTCGGCGTATCAAGGCCTTCAAGGCGCTCCCCCACGCCAAGGAGATCAATCACGTTGTGATGATCCGCACCATCCAGGTCACGCCAACGCGCCTCCTCATCGGCCCTCCCCAGCAGGAGGCAAGCAACACAGTGACGCGCAAGTACTCTGACAACCTCGACGACATCATCCGCGTGCAGTTCGTAGATGAGGGGGAGCGGATCCACATCCTCGATTACGCCAAGGCGGCGGACACCATTATGCCGGGGGTCGGCCTCATGGCTCGCATCCGGCGTGCCCTCAACCAGGGGATCCGCGTGGGCGGCAAGTTGTTCTTCCCGATTGCCTCCTCTGGCTCCCAGCAGAAGGACCACTCCATCTGGTTCTTCAACCCAACCGCCATCGACCGCACCGAGCTCTTCCGCTGGATCGGCAATGTGAACGAGACGGTTGTCGCCAAGTACGCGGCCCGTATGGGCCTGCCCTTCAGCACGAGCCGCGAGGTTGACCTTCGCATCCAGATCGGCAAGCGCGAGGATATCGAGAAGGACGGGCACTGCTTCACGGACGGCTCCTCCGTGGCAGGTACGGAGGTGATGTGGAAAGCGGCTGAGGCCCTCAAGCCGAACAAGACGATCCGGTCGCGGCCGTCTGCCATCCAGTTCCGGCTAGGGTATGGTCCTAACGAGAGCTGAAGCTAACCGTAGTGGTGCCAAGGGCATGCTTTCCTGCTGGCCTGAGCTTGCTGAGCCCAATGAGGTGCTCTTGCGCAAGTCGCAGGTCAAGTTCAACAGCGACCAGGAGACGCTGAACGTTATTCGAGTGAGCTCCAGCTGCGCGTGGATATTGGCTGACGATGAGGCCACCCATTACCAGCCTGCCTTCCTGAACCGCCAGTTCATCATGATCATGGAGGCGAACGGTGTTCCCCAGGAGCTCTTCCTCGAGCTCTTCGACAAGGCTCTCGAGCAGCTGAAGGACGTCGAGGCCCGGGTTAAAGCCCGTGCCCTCACGGTCGACGACGACGCTCTCCTGTCGTCCTGCACAAGATTTCCTGTGACCACGCTCATCAAGGCCGGCTTCAACACCAACCCTTTCGTCCTCGACCTCTGTCGATTGATCAAGGGTCGGGCACTTCAGGACCTGAAGTGGCGGAATCGACTGAAGCTCGACGGTGGCGTGTTCCTCATGGGTGGGCCTCTGCGATCGCACCGCTTACTGACGCCCAGGCATCTGCGACGAGATATCCTGCCTCCGCGAAGACGAGGTGTTCTGCCAGTATCAGGTGGACGACAACAGCGAGCCAATCGTTGTGACAGGCGAGGTGCTGGTTTGCCGAGCGCCCGCTCTCCACCCTGGCGACGTGCGGCGTGCCCAAGCCGTTGACCATCCCCAGCTCCGTCACCTCACCAACGTGATCGTGTTCAGCACTGAGGGTGCGCGCCCGCTTCCCAACATGCTCGGCGGTGGTGACCTGGATGGAGACGGTGGGTGGAGGCAGAGTTTCCGTCGAGTCAACAGCGACGCTGATGCTAGACTACACTCTGATCTGGGACCAGCGCTTCGTCCAGCCCCTCCAGGAGTTCGAGCCCATGAACTACACGGCCCCTCCCCCGATCCGAGTTGCAGAGGTGAAGCAGGAGCACCTCAACGAGGCAAGTTGCATCTATCGTCCGGTTGCTCACGCCAGAACTTCATCAACTACATCATGGTAGGCTCGCGGAAGTGCGCGCGATGGCTAACGTCGCAGAACGACATCCTCGGTCAAGTTGACAACGCCCATCTCGCCAACTCTGACAACTACACCCCTTTCAACAAGAAGTGTTTAAGACTCTCCGAGATCCACAGTGTGAGCTGAGTGGTTGAGCACAGCTGACGACAGACTGCGTAAGTTGACTACACTGAACTTCAACCACTGCTAACCTCATCAGCGTGGACTTTGCTAAGAGTAAGCACTCAATCGTACCTTGAGCTTACTTTCAGCCGGGCAGCCGGCAGAGCTGGACCCAGAGCTGGTCCCAGAGAGGTGGCCCGACTTCATGGGCAAGGTGAGACCTTCCGCAACGTTGCGCTTATGACCAGCCGGAGGCCAAGACCTACCTTAGCGGCAAGATCCTTGGCCTGCTCTTCAGGAAGGCAAGCAGCTCTGAAGGCTGTGGAGCTGATAGCAGGTCATCCCCGAGCCCATGTTCCTCCCGACTGACCTCGTCAAGGCGGGGTACGACCTCCACCCGCGCCTGGTAGACTCGTTTGAGCCTGATATCGAACTGCTCCGCCATCTCCAAGCCGTCAAGAACCGGTACGAGTACCAGCTGCAGTACACGATGCGCCGCTTCAACGTCGAGGAGGCCGAGATTGTCACGGGTGTCCCCGCTCACAACCGGGAGCGCATGCGCTCGCGCGAGCAGCAGCACCTGCATGTGAATCGGCTATCCAGAGATAGGCAAAAGCTGACACTTCAGGAGGCGTTGGACGTAGTGTACCAAGCCCACGTCGAGACTGCCCGGGAGAACGCCCTCAAGATTGCGATGGAGAACGTGCACATGCCCGTCGACGTCCCGCACCACCAGTACATCGCCTGGCACGCGTACATGCTCGTGTTCGAGGCCAGAAACGTCATGGCCCACGACGCGAAGCTCAACGGCGCCTTTCACAGCCCAGCGTCTGAGTCCTTCGATGACGGCGAGATGCGTATACTGTGAGCTTCATCTCTGAGTTGTCAGCTGACACCAGGTCGCTGATGAGCTTCCCCTTCGCCTGGTGGCCAGAGCTGATCGCACTCGCGACGAAGGCAGCATGATGTTGTACGAGAGCTGTCATACCTTTTCTGAATAGTGAAACCTGTCCTCACATAGCCATGTATATGTTATCTCATCGCACCTACATGCATCGCGAAATCGCTACGATCGCTGCAGCAGCGCACACGCAGAACAGCGCGCATATGGAGCGCAGAAGGTGGAATGGGTGGACGACCTCCACTTTTGCTCACGTGACGGCATGGCGGAAGCAAAATGTTGACGGGCTCGAGCCCGGTGCGGGGGGAGTGGAAGGATTTGGGTGGTGAGACAGATCACTCCACCAACACCACAACAACAATGACAACAGCAGCAGAGGTCAAGCTCCTCACCCTCCTCAACGTCAGCGCCATCAAGCGCCCATGCGAGCTCGACCTCCCCGGCGGCTTCCGCTCGCCCGGGACGAGCAGACCACAGAGCCATGCTGGCTCGCCAGCCCCCGCTGAGCCGCAGCCCAAGCGGCGACGGAGCGTCGTCTTCGGCGGCGAGGTCGGGCCCAGCGGGAGCTCGTACGGCAAGAAGCCCTCGAAGAAGGCGTCCAAGCTCGCCGCCGCCGCAATCCAGAACGGGGATGCGGACGACGCCGAGATCGAGGAGGAAGAGGAGGAGGAGGTCGAGGCCGAGGTCGACAGCGACACCGAGGACGAGGACACTTTCCTGACGCACTTTGCCAGCGAGCCGGAGCTGCTGTATGGAGAGGTCCCTCTTGTTAAGGCTGTGGAGGAAGGGCTGTGGGAGACGTCGCGCACGACCGTTAGCGGGTTGGGGAGGGTGGTGGAGCAGCACCCGGCGGGCGGGTCGCGCGCCGAGGGGAACACGAGGGTGAGTATCTTTTGTGATTGCGCTGATAGCAGCTCGTGCCAACGATTGCGGCAGCGATGAAGAAGGCGTCGCCACTCACGTCGACCCTCCTCACCCACCTGGGGGCCTACTCGGACCTGTACGCACACAGCTTGGACGGCGAGGCGGACGGGAGCGAGAAGGCGCCGTTTGCGGCGGGGACGCACGACGCGCTGCGTGCCGCCGCTGCGGCACACGCGCTGAATCACGCTCTCAAGACCGGCCGGCGCATCGTGCGCGGGAATGAGAAGCTGGCACATGCCCAGGCCGAAGAGAGGGACATGGATCCGCCCCTCGACAGTGCCTTCACTCGCCCGAGTGTTCTGCTCCTCCTCCCCACGCGCGCCGCCGCCCTCCGGTGGCTGAAGGAGTACGTTTTCCCCCTCACCCCGGAAGGGACGCAGATCGAGAGCAGGCACAGTTTTGAGCGCTACTTCGGGTTGCCAGAGGGTGTTGAGGACCCGCTGGCGTCGGGCGACTGGCCAGCGGACCACCTGGAGAACTTCCGCGGCAACACGGACGACAACTTCCTCTTCTCGATCAAGCTTACGCGCAAGGCGTGGCGCATCATCATGCCTCCCTCCACCGAAGAGAAGCTCATCGGCTCGGACATCATCATCGGCTCTCCGCTCGCTATCAAGATGTTGCACGAGAAGGAGCGCCGCACCGACTACCTCTCCTCGATTGAGGTGTGCATCGTCGACGGCGCCGACGTCATGGCGATGCAAAACTGGGACCACGTCCAGTTCGTGTTCAAGCGCCTAAGCGAACCGGCGGAGGCGGCCAAACCGGATATCACCCGCCTCAAGTACTTCTACGCCGACCAGAAGGCCAAGTTCCTGCGCCAGACGCTGCTGCTGTCGCGGTACGACATGCCCGAGACGCGTGGGCTGTTCCACCACGCGTGCCACAACGTCGCGGGCAAGATGCGCGTCGACGCGGCGGCGGGGCTCAAGGGCGTGCTGGACCGGGTGCGGCCGGGCGTGCGCCAGGTGTTTGAGCGCTTCGACGCCGAGGACAGGGCGATGGGCGCCGAGGCCGGCGTCGAGGAGGTCGACAAGCGCCTCGAGTGGTTCACCAAGAAGACGATCCCGGCCCTCCTCCGCGCCGCGGGCAGCAGGACGCAGACCCTCGTCGTCGTGCCCTCATACTTTGACTATGTGCGGGTGACCAACCACCTCCGCAAGACCGGGGCGGTGTCCTACGCCGCGCTGAGCGAGTACTCGTCCAACTCGGAGATTTCGCGTGCCCGTACCCAGTTCTTCAAGGGCAAGCGCGCGTTCCTCATCGTCACGGAGCGCTTCCACTTTTACCGCCGCTACAGGCTGCGTGGGGCGCGCACGCTCGTCTTCTACTCGCTGCCCGAGCACGCGGCGTTCTACGCCGAGTTCCTCGCCATGCCCTTTGTCGCGTCGCAGGGCAAGGGGGCCGAGGTGGACGAGGATGTCGACCCCGCCGACGTGCGCGCGCACACCCTCTTCAGCCGGTTCGACGTGCTCCGCCTGGAGCGTGTCGTGGGGCACGCGGATGCACGCAAGATGCTGGGCAGTGGGGAGGTGCGCTTCGAGTTTATCTAGATTGTACATGCAGAACGTGCATATGTGCTTTCGGAGTACAGGGGGGAAACAATTGTGTTTGTATGTGATCGAGCCAAGGTGGAGGTTTATGTGTTGAAATGCCTCCGTTGGTGGTGTGAGGGGTGAGCCAAGCGCCGCCCCGCAGCCACCCCACCATCCACCCCGTCACCGTCACCATAGTCCAGCCACCACCACCACCACCCACCACCACACACATCATCGTCACGTCCTCATTCATCATCAATCATCTCGTCCTCCTCACTCCCTCTCTCTCCATCGCCTCCTGCACGGAACACGTCCCCTCTCGCACTCCCCCATCAGCATTATAGCATACACATAACCTAACCCATCCCATCCCCCCACTTGCCACCCCATACGCCTTTCCTTCCCTCCCGTCCTCCCCACCTCCCGACACCCGCCATCCTGTCCAGCCCCGAGTAGCGCGCCACCATGCGCGAGTCAAACTACACCTTGCCCCCGTCCAACCGGGCCGTCATCAGCATCACCCAGATGATGTATGACCGACGAGGTGAGTAGTCAGCATTCCCCCATCCCGACGGACTCGTTCTCCCCGCGCCCGCCTTATCGCTCTCATCGGGCTCGTCGAGTCCACCGGGCTCGTCGCGCTCCACGGATTGGTCGCGTTTGTTGTGTTCCCCGCCCTCCCCGCGTTCGTCGGGTTCGTCGCGCTCCTCGCGGCAACCGCGTTTCCCTCGTGTTTCTCGGGGCGTGTGACCACCTGCAAGAATGACGCTCACCCCAGCCCTCGACACCAACTCGACGTTGGCCTTGCTCAACAACCTGTGCCAGTTGACATACTTGACGTCGACGTCACCAAGGATACGAGAAGTCTTAACAATGGACGGCGGCCTGGAGCGCATGCTCGACATCTTGCGTGACTCCTGCCTTCCTCGCGAACCAACGTTACCAGACTTGTGGGGCCTGAACGGGCCGTGCACGGCGAGAACCATCAATGTCGACCGCGCCATCTCTCTGCGTCACTCGCTCGCATTCCAGTGCGTGGTTAACATTGGCGTGCGCGGCAACGAGACGATTCGCACGCGAGTCGTCCAGGCCGGTGCCCTCGACATCGTGGCGCAGATCCTGGAATCCTGGCTCAAGAAGAACGGCATCGCAGTCTTCTCGTCCTCGGTAGGCAGCCAGGCTTCCGTTGACGCGCTGGCCTCTGGAGCGCCATTACCTGGTGTCGAAGGGGGTCGCTCTCGCCGCCGCCAGGGATCGTCACGGCACGGCGGGGCCAGCAGCACGCACAACAGCTCGGCTCCTGCCCGTGATGCGCCAGCGCAGCCGTCTCAAAATGCGCAGCCGCCACCTTCTCAGCCCTCAACAGCCACCCCAAACAACACTCCCCACCCCCCAGCATCGCACGCGCCCGCTGCCGGCGCCTCGGCACCACAGGTCCAGGTTAACTCCCCCACCCCCTCTCAGCCCGTCCCCATCCCCTCGGGCCCCTTCGGAACAGGCGCGCCGTCACGCGGATTAGGCCAGTTGATGGTCAACTTGCTCTCCAACCGTCTGCAGAACCGCCAGCCGTCGCAGGATGCGCAACCCCCAGCACCCGCGCGTGTGCAGACTGGCTCCTCAGTCGACACGGACGTGGACATGGCCGACGCCGAGACGGAGGAAGGTGGCGAGACCGACACTGCGGGCGGCGACACCGACACGGGCGCGGATATGGCAATGGACGTCGAGCCGGACGCCAACGAGGCCGGGCCCAGTGTGACGACCACCACCCCACGCGCGCGCATGACTGTCCTGCCCATGCAGATCCCACGGCGGTCACCCGACCCTGTTAGCGAAACGGCCAGTGCTGCTACCAGTAACGCGGCGTCGCTCTCCGGCGACGAGCCACCAGCTATCCCTCGTGCTCGGTCGGATAACAGCCTTGCCACTAACGCCGCTGTGCAGGCCGCGGCAGAGTCTGGTCGTCCCGCGTCGGGAATGGCGCGCCCTGCTCAGCTCGCCGCAGACCCTGGCCAGTCGCTGATCCACGGGGTCGAGCACGTCGAAGGCATGCGGGGACGCCGCGGGACTGTGGTTGGACGACCGCTGCTCGCTAACAACCGCGACCAGCAGCGCGCCGCGGACGAGAGCGAGGTCTCCGACCACATGCCAGAGACGGACTTGGCGCAAGTCAATGCTCTCACAGCTGCCGCAAACGCTGCCATGGAGGCTGCCGCCGCCGTGCCCAACCAGGAGACTGGTCCCCAGCCTGCCATCGTCGAGGGTCTCGCCGGGCTGGCAAACGACGAGCCCGACCCAGAACAGCTGGCTGCCGAGCAGGCACGATTCGACATGGAGGCTGGTGCGCCCCCAGGCCAGCCGGGTGCCGCGCAGACTCCTCGTATGACGAACGCAGACATGCAGCAGCCAACGACGGAGCTTGCGGCAGCGACTGTACCAGTTCAGCCGGCGCAGATCATCATCGCCAACCACGCGCCCCGCGGCTTCCAGGACCTGGCGTCGTACGTTGGTGTGTCCCTTCTGCTCAACCCCGAGGGCACCAACTATTCGGAGGACAACATTCTGCTCGCCTTGCAGCTTCTGGCTTACCTCTCCAAGTACCCCCACGTGCGCGCGACATTCCACCACCCCCGGCGACCGATGCACCGCACCTTTGACCTCGGCTACGACGAGGAGAACCCTCTCCCGGAGCGCCCCGCCTACTCTGAGACGCCTAACATCTTCTCGCTCGTCGAGAGATTCACCTTCCGCCCTTCGCCCTCCGACCCGCTCATGTTCCGCATCCCCAGCGAGATCCAGTACTGGGCAGGCGTCATCATGCGCAACGCGTGCCGCAAGGACGATGCGCAGGGCGGCATCCGTCAGTGCGCCTACATGTCCTGCGGGCGCTGGGAAAAGTTCCCTCGCGAGTTCGCCAAGTGCCGCAGGTGCCGCAAGGCTAAGTACTGCAGCAAGGAGTGCCAGAGCAAGGCGTGGAGTGAGGGGCACCGCTTCTGGTGAGTCTGTCGTGAGAGACGCTGCTAACGACCCAGGTGCAGCTTGCGCTCTGAGCCTGAGCCTTCGGCTGACGGGAACGGTGGGAACGGGGGTGGCGGCGGTGGTGGTGGCGGAGGAACGGGAGGTGGTGGAGGCGGTGGCGGCGGTGGCCGTCGCGACCCGCCTCCTCGCCGCGACAATGCGGGTGGCGATGACGACGTGGACATGGCCGACGGTGACGCCATCCAGCAGACGCCGCGTGCCGCAACGCGCCACAACACACACTCCGCGGTGCCGACCGGCGTGTCGGTCACCGAGGCCACACCTCCACCCCCTGGCGCGGGTATCCCGACCCCTCGGCGTCTCACTCCAATGCGCCGCCCGTACGAGTCTCTCTCCCTGTACGAGGAGCGTGATTCCGAGCGCGAGCGCACGCGGCGCGCGATGGTGGGGCCCAACCACACGACCACGTCCCCCATCCCGCGCACCCTTCCCGCGTTCCTCAAGCTCGGGCAGGCTGGTGGTCCGACCAGCACGTCGGAGATGAACGCGGCGATGTCGCGCCCTACCCGCGCGCGCTCGGCCACGCCGCAGGCGGGTAGTGAATGGTAGAGGGGCGGGTTTGCCGAGGTACCGTGTGTTAGGGAGGAGTTGTCATGGTTTGTTTAGCATGGTCTTGTCATGTAGCCTGTGACTGAGCGGGAGACCGTGAGGGGTTTGCTTGTGAGTACGGAACCCGTGGCAGGTCATCTGAAGCTCGCGCCAGTGGAGAGGGCGCACTGCAGCGAGTGGAGGCTCAGATTCGAGGGGCCTACGCCGCTCGAGAACAGATGAGGATTGAAGTGGTCTGCATTAGGGCGACGGACGTAACTGTAGATTTGCGGAGGCAAAGCATGTCGCAGCCGTAGTTGGCCCTCGAGCGGCGCGAGTGCAGATCTGTGTCAGTTCGGGCCCGAGGGTGTGGAAAATCATGCTCGCCATGTTCGCCACCCGCATCGCGTAAGCATCTCCCAAGCCGGAGTGTCTGATCCGCTCGACTCGAGCGGCGCGGAGGGCGTCTGCTTGGGCTTGCGCGACCCTTGAGAAGGAAGCCGGCGAGGAACAGCAGGGCAGAGCTGATATGGCTGTCGATGACGTACCACCACATGACACTCAGCGAGCAGGAGGGCGATGTTGTTGTTTTCAGAGAGGCCTGGCCACCCGAGTGAGTTGTCGTCATTGACGGCAGCAGTACAGTTTACAAGCATTCGCATCGAGCGGATACAGAGACGCAGAAGCGCGATTAGGAGACGGTACAACACTGATGTTTTTTTTTCGGATAAGGTTGTTCAGATAGCACTACATGCGAGACGGGTCCGGTTTCGGGTTTCGGTTAGGGGTCAAGTTTCAAGCTCGGGCGCTATTGCAGAGTATGGCGGCGGCGGGTCGTCGGGTATGTCGTCGTCGGCGTCCGAGAACGAGTAGCTGACGTGGGTGTGCGAGCTGCCGTCCGAGGCGGAGCTGGTGCCGCTCGATACGACGCTCATGGTGCTCGACAGGCTGCTCGAGCTCCGTGGAGGGTGGTCGCCGGCGTCGCTCCTTGGCGCGGGGGCGCGCTGATCCTTCTCGGCGCGGCACTTGACGCACGGGCAGGCGGGGTACGCGGACCGCACGTTTGCGCGCGTGCGCCGCGCAATGTCGAACGGGGGGAGGTTGTAGATCTGCCGCGTGACGGCGACCTCGTGTGCCCAGTGGGGGAACTCGGCGTTGACGGCGTCGAGGCTGGCGTTGAGGGCTGCGCGCTTGGTGTGCGCGCTGATGTTGTCGTCGACGTATCGGCGGAGGAGGGCCTGTGCCGTTCTGGAGTCAGCTGGGCCGGGGCGGGCGGCGTACAGAGGGTCAGGCGCGGAGCGGAGGTGGCGCCGCAGGTCGCCCAGGTCGCGCGCGAGCGGGACGGCGGGGAGCTTGGCGAGCGGGAGGGCGAGGGGATGCCCGTTGGCGTCGCGGATCATCATGGCGGGGGGGTGTCAAGAGGCAAGCGAAGGCAACGAGAGTCGGGGTGGCAAAAATGGACAAGGAAAACAGATGTGGACAGGAGAAGTGGTGATGGGTGGCCACGGCCATCACTCGTTACTTTATGGCCAGGCCATCAAGGCACCCAGTACGGCGCCATTCAGGCTCAGGCGCCCGCGGGCTCGGTCATGATCGCCCGCGCTGGGGGAGGGTCGCTCTGCGTGCCGGCGACGTCAGTGGATGTTTGCAGAGATCCTCAATTGAGTCAGGCTGATCAGGAACGCGGGGGCTCGGGGGGTGACGAGCAGCGAGCTCGGCGTCTCGGACCGGCGCGACGAGGTCATGAGATTTTGATCAGCGGGGCCTGGGCGCGGAATGTGCGATGGGGCTTGGCGCACGGCCTTGTCCATTGTGGCGCAGGGATCACAATGCAGAACGAGATGGAAGGGGACGAGCAGCGCAGCAGCCTTGGCCGACCACCGGGCTGTTATCTCGCACCTCTCGTGACTGCGGCAGGAGGATTGGGTGCCACCCGTCAGATGCTCATGTAAGCCCACCGCCCCTCGCTTCCCTCGGCACCGCCCTGGGCGAGCACCCCTCCGCCGGCGACCGCGCCGCCCGGTGGGACTCGCAAGAACGGGTGTGCTTTGGCGAGAACGGGTGCTGTGCAGCAGGGGCATTCCTCCATCTGTTGAGCATGAGCGGTTTGCCATGCTGTAAGTGGCGGACAAGGCCGTCATCATGCGTCAGCGGCGTTTGGTGTTTCATGTTGAATGAGCGTATGAGCAGTTGCATAACATGTGACGTGGAAGTCAAACTACTAAGGTGCGGTATCAATGATATG
>JAMALN010000054.1:0-81664 GCA_023630115.1 Cutaneotrichosporon sp. PK4640 | reverse complement strand
GCCGGCACCAGCCCGCTCCCATTTTCTTCCCCCTCCGCCATTCTCCTCGATCTCCCCCCTACTGCCCCCCTTGTACCCCTCGCGTTGCCATCCTCCATCTCTCCGTCCATCTCTCCGCAACAACACCTTCTTCTCTTTCTCACTCGACACCACCCACTCTGTCACGTACACACTTGCACACTTCTCACCCCGCCCCTCCGCCCCCGCCCACTCTCGTTGCCCCGTTCCCACGCGATCCACATCTGCACTCGGCTTCATCGGCCGCGTGTCTCCCCTACACCTCCCCACCTGCGCCTCCTCCATCCTCCGCAGCCACCAACTGCGCCCCGTGCCACACACCCTTTCCACCATCAACTCTGCCACACGCACCGATTGCAGGTGCACTCGAAGCGTACAAGTTGCTGCTTGTATCGCCGGCTACGATCCCGTTCCCGTCTTCCGTGACCCTGGCGCGTGCCAAGTGTTGTGGGTGAAACGTGTACACGGACAGAGGATCAGCTCTTTGATTCTCCTGGCCACTACGACTCTCCCTCCCTTTCCCTTGACCTAGCTACCATCCCCCCCTGGCACTCCCATTCCCCTCCTGCCCCGTCAACCCGTTCCCGCCTAAAACGACGGCATCGATATCCCACAAACTGCAATCGCATCCTTCTCGCTTCAAAGCATCTCTCCATCCCTCGACTCCACCTCGACTCCACTTTCCTAGTCCTCGTCCTCACTCGACTACCATTGTCATCGTCGATTAACGAGCGCCCCTCGTTCTCGAATCAACACAACACACACACACAAAGAACACGCACGGACGCAGTGCAGCAGCAGCACAGACGCATTCTTCGCTCGTGCACATTCCCCTTGCGCCCTCTTCCCCTGCGCCCCCTCGTACGCCCCTTCAACCTTCCTCCAACAGCCTTCCTTGCGCCCCCACTCCACAACTCGCTCTTCGCCAGTCCCCGTGCGACTCTCCTCGACACGTACCTCGAACGTGCCCACGCCCGTTCTTAACTTGACAGACCTCACAAAACTACCCGAAACACGACCCCGATCACGAGGAACGTGACGCGTCGCGACACACACCACACTTCCCGAATGGCAGCCATCAGCCCCGCCCGAGGACGGTTCGACTACCACGCCGCCATGCATCCGTAAGTCCCGAGTCGAGTGCTGTGCTGGAGTGATACGACAGAGAGGACAGAAGGAACACGGAGGCGCAGGGGTGAGAGGCGCAGGGGATGGGCGTCTGCCCATGCTCGACGATGAGAAAAGCGATGAGGATGAGATTCGGATCGGGGAAGATCAGACCTGGGGCGCGGGGCAGCGGTCGGCCTCCGAAGTCGGGGGCGGGGCGCAGGGGAGCTGAGGCCGGCTGTGCGCCATTCCAAGCCACGCTGAGTTCCTCGCCAGACCTTGGCGCCGAGCGAGAAGGCAAGCTGCAAGCCAGCAGGGCGAGGGTGTGCCACGGCACGGCATGGGCTAGCCTGGACAGCGGGGCCAAGAGTTGAAGGCCCGTGCGGTGGTGTGGTGGTGTGGGCGGCATGGGCGGGCAGAGTGGGCGGGCAGAGTGGGGTGGCTGGAGGTGGCGCTGGCAGTGTTGCCGAGTTGCCAACGGAAGCGGGGGATGAAACAACGACACGACACAGAATCGAGCTGACCACCCAATTTGCTTTGCTCTCCATTGTCCTCGTTCTCAATCAATCAACAACATCCTCTTAACAACTTTGTCTTCTCTCGACCTCTTCGCCACTACACACATCCTCCCTACACCATGGCCCGCTTTCCAACCGTGCCTCTCATGATCCACGTCGCCGCCGCATCCGCTGCTGGCCGCCCACACATTGACGCGACCACGTCTGCGTCCCCGTCGCCCCCTCCGCCTTCGCCCCCACCTGCTCCTGCTTCCCACCGCCCACACTCTCCGGCGCAACCTCCCACATCCCCTCGTCGGCCCTTCCCTCACGCCCTCGTCTCTGGTGCTGCTGCTGCTTCCCCAACCACTCCAATTCACAGTACTTCATCCCTTCGCGACCCTCCACCCAACACGACCCCGCCGGGTCCCCGCAGTCCGTCGCCCTCAACGGCCAAGTCGAGTGACGACCGTGAAGACCGCCGGAAGGGCAAGGGTCGTGAGCGCGACGAACTGTGAGTGTGCCCATACCGCACGTCTCTGCCCCTGCTGGCAGACGCGCTCTTCCAAGGCCGCCTCGTCCTTTGACGCGACTGCCTTTGTTCCTGCGCACTGACTGACGCCAGTGCCGACGACGACCACCCCCGCCCGGAGAAACGCAGCCGCACAAACGCAGGGAGTGGCCGCAGCGGCAGGCACAGCGGCGACTCGCCGAACTCGAAGGGGACAGCCAACTCCCCACCTCGCGAGCCCCAGCCTGCCACCACCACGACCACTACCAAAAGTCGCCCGGCCAACCTCGCGCCTATCAAGCCTATCGGCTTTGCGGCTTCTCGCGAAGCACGTGGACGCGACGACGGCGGTGACCCGCCTGTGCCATCACCAGTGGTTCTAGGCTTCGACTTCAAGAGCATCGACGAAGATCAACTGAAGACAGTCCGCGACACGATCAGCATCAAGGAGCAGCAGCAGGCGTTGATCGCGCAGCGGCGCAAGGAGATGGCTGCTAGCCAGCCGTCGACACCACGTGAATTGACGTTCAAGGGCTGGACGCCAAAGGACCCCGAGAAGCGCGGCGTTGGAGCACGCCGTGAGAAGACGCGCGACAAGGTCGAGAGGATGAGCATTGTCACCTCAGCAAGTGACAAGGACGTTGTGCCCGGCTCGAAGAGCGCCCCGCTCAACCAGGGTCTCGCGTCACAGCAGCAGTCGCCAAGGGAACCCCCGTCTGGATCGCAGACCGCGATGCCCCAGCACATCCTCCCGCCGATGCACTACCACGGACACCCCCACACGGCACACTACATGCCAGATCCTCGCACTGCGCCTCTTTCCCACTCGCGCTCAGGCCGCACAGAGGAGAGCAACTTTGCACGCCAGCAGCAGCCGTACCACCAGAGCCAGGCACCGCTGCACCGCTCAAGCGTGTCGGGCCTGCCTTCCGCCAGCAGCGCGTCGCGCCGCGACATGCGCTACCCACCAGAGCTCGGTGCGCGGTCATCGCAGCAGCAGCAGCAACAACAACAACAGCAGCAGCAGCCTCCCCAGCAGCCCAACACTGCTGACCGGCGCAACTTCTCTATCCCCGCCCTCCACACAGGCGGTTCGCACTACCCGCCTTCGCCCCACGGTGCCACACACCCAATTGGCCCTGGGCCGCCCTCTGCGGCGATGCGCAACGGCGGCGTGCACCGCTCCAACGGCTACTCGCTCAGCCCCTCGCCGCCCAACCACGGGCGCGAGCAGTTCCTCACCCCGTTCAACCAGCTGTACGACTTGATCTCAAGTGTCGACCAGCAGCGTTTCCAGGTGCAGGAGCTACTCCACCGCTGCGAGCAGACGTACACGAACGGGATGGCGGCCCAGAGCGAGTTCAAGGCGACTGCGAGCAGAGCGTCCGGCCTCTTGCGGACACTCCAGGAGAGCGCCGACTCGCTCAAGGAGATGGTGCGCTACGAGGTCGAGCGCGCTTGTTCGTCGGACCGCCGCGAGGTTGACGAGCTGCGCGAGCGTGTTCGCGCGCTGGAGGAGCGGCTCGCGCACAAGTAGTCTCGCGAACCGCCATCTGACCGCCGAGTCCTCCTCTTCTGTCTATTCTTGCGCGTACATCGCGGCAACTTCTCTATTTCGGGACACACAAGCACTAGTGTAATCGTTTCGTACGTGTTTGGGCCTAAGTGATGCATGCTGTCGAGTAGCTGTGGGGGCGGAGCGGACATGCTCATTGCGGTTGTCGCGGTGTCTCGGCGGAGGTTGCGGACGTGCGGACGACGGTGTTGGCCGCCGCAACAAAAATACTTACAGATGTCTCAGAAAGTTTTGACTAGCGCGATCTGACAGCACGTGCATGCATATCAACCAGGGCAAAATAGTCGGCGAGTGTATGCTGTTGGCATTCATTCAGTTCCAGTGATGTGCAGTTGGCCGAGCTTTGACCATGTGCTCGGAGTCGGCACGCAAGTTGGCACGGAGGCATGTCGCCATCGGTCCGTGGTCCGGAGGACTTGAGCAGCGGTGATAAGACCCTGACAAAGTTGAGACTGTTGACCGGTCGGGTCCTCCTCGTTGGGAATGTGGCACACCGTGTTCTCCCTCTCGACCTCTGTCTCCTTACCTGCTCCTCGTCAGAGGCGCAGAGGCTGCCCAGTCACAAACAGAGAGATCAGGTGGCTTTAAATACATACATAGCTTGGCTCTCGACATCTCCACATCCACCTCAAAAGCCCGGCTTCATCGCCTCGGAGTACAGCGTCGCCCTCCTCTTCACGACACTCCCCTCCCCTTGGCCTACCGCGGCCCGCTCCCCCTGCCCAAGCCCACCCCTTCCCACGCTCCACCATGTCCCCCACCGCCCTCCGCCTCGAGGCCGAGGAGGCCGACGCCTGCGCCGCCTCCTTCGACGAGAGCCACTGGGGTTTGCGCATCGGCGCGATCTTCATCATCCTCGCCACGAGCACGCTCGGCACCGTCGTCCCCATCCTGCTGCGGCGCAGCAGTGTCGTCCCACGCTCCGTCTTTGAGTAAGCCGCTCCCCGGGCGCTGATCCGGCACACCTTCCGCCTTCTGCAAATCACTAACCCCAGCTTCGCAAAGTACTTTGGCTCGGGCGTCATCATCGCCACGGCGTTCATCCACCTCCTCGCGCCGGCGTTTGACGCCCTCGGCTCCGAGTGCCTCAGCGGCACCTGGACCGAGTACGACTTTGCGCCCGCGTTCGCCCTGGTCTCCGTGTTCGCCATGTTCTTCGCCGAGGTGGCCGCGTACCGCATCGGCACGCGCCGGCTGCTCAAGCTCGGCATGGTGTACTCGACGCACGACGGGGACGCGACGGACGCGCACGCCCACTCGCACTCGCACGACCCGCCGCTCGCCGTCAACACGTCCGGACCGGCGCTCCAGGGCCACGTGCACCCCGAGGCGATGGGGGCCGTCGAGCGCGACCTCGGCGCCGAGGAGGCCGAGATCGCCACCCTCCAGCACACGCACCAGCACGTCAAGCTCGAGAAGGAGAGCGACACGTCGAGCCTCAGCCCGGCGCCGAGCCACGCCGAGGCGAGCGCGCAGCTCGTCGCCGTCGCCGTCCTCGAGTTCGGCGTCATCCTCCACTCGATCATCATCGGGCTCACCCTCGCCGTCTCGGAGGAGTTTATCATCCTCTTCATCGTCATCATCTTCCACCAGATGTTCGAGGGGCTGGGCCTCGGCTCCCGGCTCGCAGGCCTCCACCTCCCCGACCGCCTGGGGTGGGCGCGCTATGCTGCCGCGGTGCTGTACTCGATCTGCACGCCCGTCGGCGTCGCTGTCGGCCTGGGCATCCGGCACAGCTACAACGACAACGGGCAGGCCAAGCTCATCGTCTCGGGCATCCTCGACGCCGTATCCGCCGGCATCCTGCTCTACACGGGTCTGGTCGAGCTGCTCGCCCACGAGATCCTCCTCAACCCGCGCATGATGCAGAGCTCGAACGGCAAGCTCGCGTACGTGTTCGTGTGCATGTCCCTCGGCGCGGGGCTGATGGCGCTCCTCGGCCGCTGGGCGTGAGCGGGGAGGGGGCACAGTGTACGATAGAGCTAGAGCGTCTAGAGGTAGAGCGTTCGAAGTCTTGGTATGCATCTTCTGTATCGCTACTGAGGTCATGTGAGGGATGGCAGGCGCGCACGAGCGAGCAGTCGCGTCGAAAGTCTAGCATCGAGGTGCCTTAATGCGCACCCAACCTCCAAGAATAGAAGCACGAGAGATAGGGCGACCGGTCGGGTCCTCAATGACGTTATCCTCCTCCGCCCTCGGGCACGCGCCGCTCCGCCAACGGAGCCGCGGACCCACGTCCGAGACGCCGAGGTAGCGAGCATGCATATATGCTTCGCGCTGTCCGCGTCAAACTCAAGCTTAATGCCGGACGCGACGTCGCGAGCGAGGTCTGGTCGGATCAACGCAGAGGTGGGCATGCTCCGGCCCAAGCTGGTGTGAACCGCGTCTGAGTAAGCGGCCTGGCTCACGCCATAAGCGGGCGTGTTGATATTGACCGACTGCCGCATGTCGCAATGCACCCCCTCCGCTCCCTCACCCGCGCCATGTCGACCGCACCAAAGTACACGCTGTACACGCTCTCTGCGACCGCGGTGAAGGACCTCCCCTCGCACTCGATGCATGTCAACAAGACGAAGAGCGACCTCGCGTGAGATTCTGGCTCTCTCGCAGCTCACACCAGCATGCTCGGCATCCCGTACACCGAGGAGAAGCTGACGTTCGCCGAGATCCGCGGCGCCCTCGCCCGGGCCAGCGGCAACGACAAGGTCACAGTCCCGACGCTCAAGGCCGGGGACGAGTACGTGACCGACTCGTTCGCGATCGCCGAGTGGGTGCGTCCCCCCCCCGTCTCCGCTAACGACAGCTCGACGCGCGCCAGCCCACCCCCACCCTCTTCCCGAAGCGCGACGCCCGCTTCGCGCGCTTCGTCTCGGCCTGGGCGGACGGCGACATGGCGCTCTCGGTGCGCGAGCTCTTCCGCCCCCTCTTCTACGACCTGCAGGACGCCGAGTCGCGGGAGTACTTTGTGCGCGTGCGGTACCAGGGCAAGGCGGACGAGCTGGCGGCGCACCGCGCAGCGCTCAGGGACATCGGGGTGGTGGAGGGGAAGGCGGAGCGCGCGCGCGCGAGCCTGGGCGTGCTGGAGCACTACCTCGCGCACAGCGGCGGGCCGTTCCTCCTCGGCAAGGAGGCGAGCCATGCCGACTCGATCGTGTACGGGTGGTACTGCTGCTCGCAGGTCAATGCGCGGGTGGTTAACCCCCAGCTCTGGCACCACGAGAGCCTCCCACGGGTGGGGAAGTGGGTCGAGGCTATGAAGGGACGGACGGGGCTCGAGGTGGCCTTCCCCGAGATGGAGGGTTATGCGTACTAGGCGTAGCCATGTACAGAGGTTGTACAGTGCTATGAATCAGATGACAGAGACGAGGGAGAGCGTCAAAAGACGGAGAACTGGGCTGGAGAGTGCCCCGGGTCAGGTTGGATCGGGCCGAAAAAGCCCCGCGCGGCCCGGTCGGTAACTTGCATTCCACTCCAACTTCCGCTTGGACGCGTCCACCTTCCTTTGCATCTCTCCATCTCTCCATCTCTCCACTCTCCACTCTCCACTCTCCACTCTCCACTCTCCACCACCATGGCCGCCCCCTTCCAGGACGCCGTCGTCCTTTTCGTACGTCCAGCTGACGAGCTCGGTTGGAGCTGACAGCAGGGCGACTCGATCACCTCGCAGCAGTACGTCAACGGCTCGATGCAGGCAAGATTCTGTGGTACGTCGACGCCTTCCCGAGATGGAGGCGGCGGGGAGCTATAGGTACGCCTCGATAGCTCACGCCAGACGCGTATCGCCGCACGCTCGATATCTTGAACCGCGGGTATGGGGGGTACAACACGCGATGGTGCGTCGTTCATTGACAGCTGTGGAGGTGTGTTTGTGGAAGCTGACACCAGGGCTAGACAGATGTTCGACACGATCTTTGCCAAGAAAAAAGATGCTGCGAGCGTTCCGGCCGTGAGGCTCGTCACTATCTGGTTCGGTACGTCCTCCCCTCTTCTGTCTGCCACGTTCGTCCATCAACCGCTCCGCAACCTGTGGTGGTCCCCTTTGCGGACACCCCATACCCATCCGCTGCATCTGTACCGGCTTGTCAGCTGGCAACCATCGTCCTGTAAAAGCTAACTCCAGGTGCCAACGACTCGGTCCGCCCCGACGCCGAGCAGACCGTGTCCCAGCACGTCCCACTGGCCGAGTACGAGGCCAACCTTCGCTTCTTCCTCGACAACCTCACCTCCCCCACCTCGCCGTACGCCGTCGCGCACGAGCGCGGGCTCAACATCGTGCTCGTCACCCCTCCTCCCCTCTGCGTGTCTATGATGGGCGACTGCCCGTTCGCGCGCGAGCGCGTGCCCACCACCACCAAGGAGTATGCCGACGTCGTCCTCCGCCTCGGGGAAGAGTATGCTGCGTTGGCGACGGAGGGCGCGACCTGGCGTATCGGGACCGTGGATATGTGGAATGCGACCATCCAGGCGGCGGGCGGGGAAGGCATGGAGCTGGCGAAGTACCTCAGGTGAGTGAGTCACGGCCCCGCACCCTTCGGTTTCATGCAGCCGTGGACTGCTACAGAAACACAGATGGGCGACCGCAAACATTGCACGCCTCATTCCTTCAGTGTGGGCGTTGGGAGGATGGAAGCACCTAGCTGGACTATGCCCCATACGCCCCCTAACCCCACCACCCCCGCTGACGCCAGTGACGGGCTTCACCTCACGAGCGAGGGCTACGCTGTCTTCTGGGAGGAGTACACCAAGCTGGTCAAGACGGTGTTCAAGGGCCGCGGCCTCGACTGGGAGAGCCTCGACGACCTGCCCCTCCGCATGCCTCCGTGAGCTCACTTCTTTGAGCAGAACAGCTGACAGCAGGTGGGACGCAGTCGACGCCTCGAATCCCGACATCCTGGCCGGCATGCGGCTGCCCCCTATTCGCACCGCGCAGTCGTAGCAAGGCGAGGGGATTGTGAAAGACCTCAAGGCGTCTGCCGCGCCGATATTCATGGCTCGTGTCAATTTGGCCCACAAGCTTTCAACTCGAGCTCATCGCTCCCCTCATGATGGCCGTAGGCTGCAAGGCGTGTCACCAGGACCACCTTGGATGTACCTCCACCTCCACTTGTAACATGGGCGACGCCCCCGCATCGGCCACCTCTGCGGCGACTTCCGACGTCCTACTCGGCGCATCTCTACAATCTTTGGACACAAAGAGTGGTCCGCTTGCAAGCAGCAGCGACCTGTCACCATGTCAACGGTCCCAGGAGTAGGCCTCAGTGGCTCGAAGTCGAACGTTTTAGCCTCTCTCCAGACAAGTGCAGCTGACGAGGAGCAGTGTGACTTGCTTTGTTGCATACCTCCCATCTGGCTGGCGCCGGTCCGCAAGGCACCGGCCGTCTGGTCGAGCCCTCGGGGCCACTCACTTGTTGCAGCTCGATATTCTTGCCCCTCTTGCTGGGATGCTTGGCGACGGCGTAGGACCAGCCTGGGCGGAGGATCGACTCTGGTCCAGGCGTGCCGATGGCGCGGCCCGAATTGCTGGCGCCATAGGCACCGGAGCGTTCATCTGCCTCCCTGTCCTGTCAACGAGCGGTGATCTTCGTGGACATTGAGAACAGGCGTACGCGGGTGGGGGCCAGAGATTTGCCCGGAGCGATGCAAGATACAACGCAGAAAGCAGGCCCGACCACAAAATGCCCGACCTCAACCTCCTGCATTCCGTGCACCCTCCCGGCCCGCTCCGCCTCGGTATCCTCGTCGTGAGCCTCATCCTCGGCACCACTCACAGCGCGAGTGCGTGACGCAAGCCAGGCGCCCGGCGCAGCAGCGAGACTAGCGAGGCAGGGCCGCCGAACCCAAGAACACGCCTTCGCCGATGGGGAGGGGCTTGGCGGGGCCGCCCCGCCGAGAATAGCGAGCAGCGAGCACAGCGAGCCGTGCCTGATCACATGCGTCGGTATCGGCGGCGTCGGGGCACGAGTAAATGCGGCATGCTCGGCCGACGCGTCGTGCCTCCTCCTGTTCAGGCGGGCTCGACGAACCACCACCGCCCAAATACGCACCGGACGCCAAGAACAGGGCGGACCTCGCCAGGGTGTATGGAAGGAGCATGCGGCACGTCCTCTGGCCCTCGGTAACCTCGCTGTGGCGGCCGAAAGCCCTGAGCCTTGGCTATCAGATAATTTGTGCAGCCGGCCATCGGCGTGCGTGCGATGGAGTTTTCCCACCACCTCACGCGCCGGCGTGCTTTATAAGCCTGGCGCTCGTGTGCAGACTGCATCCCAACAACCATGTCACAACCACAGGCACGTATGGCCCCGCCCACGATCCCGGGGCTCGAGGTGCGCCCCGAGTCGCCGGCGCGCGAGTCGGACAAGTCGGTCGAGGCCGCCGTCGAGCGCAAGGAGCCCGACACGGACTCGGACGCCAGCAGCATCGAGCAGGGCGCCGGCGTCACCAAGATCGAGTCGCTGTGTACGTTTCACGCAGGGTAGAGCTCACACCAGACCTCGTCTTCGGGAAGGGGTGGAAGCTCTGGATGCTGTGGGGCTCGATCGCGCTCGTGTGCTACGTCTACACGCTCAGCAACAGCACGACGTACACTTGTGAGCCCGGCCGCGACGCAGCTGACACCAGACGCGGCTTTCGCCACCTCGTCCTACTCGGAGCACACGATCATCGGCACGATCGCGGTCGTGACGCAGATCATGGCGGGCGTGTCCCAGCCCTTCATCGCCAAGGTAGCCCCCCCGAGCGACCCCGCTGACGGCAGATGGCGGACCTGCTCTCGCGGCCGTTTGCGCTCTCCCTCGCCGTCTTCTTCTACACCCTCGGCTTCATCCTCGTCGCATCGTCGCGGACGGTGCACGCCGTCGTCGCGGGCCAGGTCATCTACACGCTCGGCACGTCGGGCATCACGCAGGTCACGGGCATCCTCATCGCGGACATTACGAGCCTGCAGTGGCGCGGCGCGGTCATCGGCGCGTACTCGCTGCCGTGGGTCCTCAACGCGTTCGTGGCCGGCTACATCACCGAGGGCATCAGCGCGTTCTCGGACGACGGCTGGCGCTGGGGCTACGGCATGTTCTGCATCCTCGTGCCCGTGTGCATTGCGCCGTCGCTCATCGTGCTGTTCTGGGGCCACCGCCGCGCGAAGCGCCTTGGCGCCCTCTCCCTCGCGTCGAGCAGCTATGCGCGCGAGGCCGCGCTCGCGGGCACCGAGCGCCGCTCCCTCCTCGAGTCAGCCAAGTACTACTGGAGCCAGATCGACGCGTTCGGGCTCCTCCTGGTCGGCTTCTCCTTCGTCTGCCTCCTCGCCCCCGCCACGCTCTCCACCACCGCCAAGGGCGGGTACACGAACCCCTCCCTCATCGCCATGTACTGCGTCGGCGGCGTCCTCACCATCGCCTTCATGGTGTGGGAGTTCCGTTTCGCCGCGCACCCCATCATGCCGCGCCGCGTCATGAACCGCACCTTCCTGTGCTGCATCGCCATCGACTTCCTCTACTACTTCACCGGCTACCTCACCGACACGTACTACCTCTCGTGGGTGTACATCATCAAGCCGGGATGGAGCGCGCGCGACTACACATACTTCTCCAACATCCTCACGGTCGGCCTGTGCGGCTTTGCCGTCCTCTCGGGCCTCGTGCAGCGCTACACGCACCGCTACAAGCTGCTCCAGATCTCGGGGCTCGTCATCCGCGTGATCGCCGAGGGCATCAACTTCCTCGCCGTCAACGGCAACCACAGCGACGCGGTGCTCATCGTCTCCCGCGTCCTCGTGTCCATCGGCGGCGCCATCACCGTCACCTCGACGCAGGTCGCGACGCAGGGCTCTGTCCCGCACGCGGACATGGCCCTCGCCATGGCCATCCTCTCGCTCTGCACGCAGCTGGGAGGCTCCATCGCCTCCGCCATCTCGGGCGCCGTCTGGAACAAGCAGGTGCCCATGCGCCTCGAGCGCTACCTCGGCGACCTGTACAACGAGACGCAGCGCGCCGAGATCTTCGGCTCGATCCTCGTCGCCCGCGCGACCGAGCCGCACGACCTCGTCACGCGCGCGTACACCGAGTCGCTGCGCGGGCTGTTCCTCGCCGCGCTCGTCGTGTCCTTCCTCGCGCTCGTGGCGGGGTGCCTGACCGTCGACTTTTACCTCGGCAAGGCGCACAACACGGTCGAGACGCACAAGGAGATCACGTTCCGCTCGGCCGAGGAGACGTCGGATGAGGCGATTGCCGCGCGCGCCCGCGAGGCCGAGGAGAAGGCCCGCCGGCAGGCAAACTAGAGCATTATAATAGCACATAAACATATGCCACTCTCATTGCGCAGTTCGGACCTCGTTGAGCAGCTTCTGAATACATCACACATCTCCGGGCCCTAGATACCCTACTCGAGAACGTCGTACAGCAGCCTCTCGTACGCCTTCCACACGTTGACGGTCGCGCTCTGGTCGAGCTGGTCCATGAGCTGCGTGCCGCAGACGGCCTGCACGTTAGCACAATCTTCCGTCCACAGCTCGTGACTCACGACAACGCCCGTGGTAGGGTCGATCCAGAACTTGGTCTTGGCGATGCCGCCCCAGAACGCCGTGCCCTTCTTTCTGCCGTGCTCGCTGTCGGCGTCGTCGACGCACAGCGCGAGCGAGTGGTGCACCTTCTCGCCCGAGATGAACTGGGTCTCGGTGTCGCCGAGGATGGCGTTGATCATCCCAAGGTCGCGGTAGCACGTGTGGCTCTTGCCCTCCTCCTCGCGGGGCGGGAGCGCGTTCTCAAACAGCAGCGGGAACGTGCTCTGCTTGATGAGCCCGTCCTTGTCCTTGCACTGCAGCACGTGGCGCAGGACGGTCATGTACTCGCGGGGGGAGCCAATAAGCCCGGCACCGCCCATGTGCAGCCCGATGTCCTCGGGCTCGAGGGACGGCACGTCGCGGAACCCGGCCGTGTGGACGAGGTTGCGCTCGGGCGTCGCGTCGCGCCCGCACAGCTGTTGCAGGTTGGCCTTGATCTCCTTGGTGGGGTAGAACGAGATGTTTTTGACGCCGCACGGGCCGAAGATGTGCTCGTCGAAGTAGGCGCCGAGTTTCTGGCCGGTCAGGCGCATGACGAGCACGCCGGCCCAGTCGATGCCGATGCCGTAGCCGTAGCGCGTGCCCGGCTGGAAGGTGAGGGGCTCGGCGAGGGCCTCGACGCCGACGTGCTTGTCGAGGAACCCGGGCTTCTTGTTCACCGCCTGCCAGCGGCCGATGAGCTCGGGCGTGAGGAAGCTGTAGCTGAGGCCCGAGGTGTGCGTGAGCAGGCGGCGGAGGGTGAGCGGCGTGGTGCGGTCGACGAGGCGCGCGCTCCCGTCCTCCTCGAAGCCGTCGAGCACCTTCTGCTCCACGAGCTCGGGGAGGTGCTTGTTGATGAGCTCGGCGTCGTCAAAGTCGACCAGCCCCTTCTCCCAGAGCTGGATGCACGCGAGCGAGGTGAGGAACTTGGTCTGCGAGAAGAGCTGGACGGCTGCGGTCAGCGTTGCTGTATCGGTGCGCACTAGTGTCCAGGGTGACGGGGCCCTTGTCCGGCTCGCCGAGGACCTTGTCGCCCTTGTAGTCAAAGTAGAGCTCGCCGTCGGCGTTGGACGCGCCAAAGAAGATGGCGGGGATCTTGGCCTCGGCGACCTTCTCGGCGAGCAGCGCGTCGAGCTTGGCCTTGCCCTCGGCGGAGATGCGTGGCTTGGGGGTGACGGTCATGGCAGATGTGATGGTTGGGTGTGAGGTGGGCCAGCCCATGTGTCAGCATTAAGTATTGCCGCGACCAGCGCCTGCAGGCGCAGAATGCCCGCCAAAGACCGCGCGACTGACGTGACATCCCTACATTCCTCTGGCTGCAAGTTGCCGGTGGGCCCCTCATCGCCCCACGGGTCGCCCGCCCGAGCCGGCGGCCGGCGGCCATCTCCGGTTTGGCATACCCGGCATCCGACCGAGCCGATAGCCCACCATGCACATGCGCCCAGGAGCGTGCAGGCCCAGACATGGCGGCTTGGCTTCGTGAGTGCGAGCCGCGTGAGGTCACATGACGAGATGGATAGCATGCGGGTGCTCGCGACCCAAGATACGCCGCGGGCCGAGGCGTTATGGCCTCCATCCACTCCCATGTAAACGTGCGGGGACGGGGACGTGCGGAACGGTTGGTCGACACCTGGTACAAAAGCGTGCGGCATCTCCAGGCCCCGCGGACAGACAGCCATGATCGTACATGAGCGCTTCCATTTCATGTTTCTAAGGGACCTTCACCTGTGACGGCTCATCGAGACCAGCATCCCACGCAGGCGGATGACTGCACTCTGCACCCTTGTCATCCATGCTTGCGAGCATGTGTGTCGAGTCGTGCTGAGCCACTGACCGGTAGCGAGAAACTCCAACATGCTGACTCACTGGGCGGAAGTGCTATGATATGTGGAAGAGACTGCCCACAGATCTCGCTTCACCTTCCGGCCGATCCGCACCGATTCCCGAGGACCGAGGAACCAAACAAATCATCAGACTATTCAAGCTCATACTCCGGCACCCCCTCCTCGGTCGCGAGCCAGTCCGCGATCCACACCATCCCCCGAGCCGCCCACGCGCTCTTAAACATGAGGTTGCGGAGGTAAATGCGCAGCCAGCTCGGCGGGGCCAAGAAGCTCTGCCCTCCCGACCCCGTACGCGCAATCTCCGTCGGGCGGAGCATGGCGGCGTCGTAAGCGCGGAGGGCGCGCCCGATCCAGTCCGCCCCGGCCTTTCGGGCGCGCACGAGCTCCCCGGCCAGAACATAGGCGCCCATGAGTGCCAGGCCCGTCCCGAACCCCCCGAGCGTGTTCGCGTACCCCGCGTCCCCGACGAGCGCCACGCGCCCCCGCGTAAAGGTCTTGAGGCGCGTGCGCACCAGCTCGTCCATGTATACGTCGCCGGCGCCCTCTACCGCCGGGGGCACGCGCCACCCGCATCCCGTGAAGTGGTCGCGGAGGAAGGCGGCCTTGTCCCCGCCGCGCTCGAAGGGCCGGTTTGCCTTGAAGATGAAGAGAGACGGCGCCTTCGTCCCGCCGAGCACCGCGCTCCGCCCGGGCTCAGAGTACATCCACGCGATGGCGCGCCCGTCGTCCCGCACCATCTCGAGGCCCTCGAGGGGCGCAGAGTCCGACACGGCATAGTAGTACCCCGTGCCCTCGACACACTCCTCCTCGGGACCGAACGCCAGCCGGCGCACGGCGGAATGCACCCCGTCCGCGCCGACGACGAGGTCGAAGGTCTCTCGGGTGCCGCGCCGAAACTCCACCTCGACACCGCCCTCACCCTCCACAAGACCAACTATTTCGTCCCCGAAGCGGTACTCCGGCCCGGCAGCCAGCGAGCGCTCGTACAGGATACTCGCGAGGTCGCCGCGCAGGATCTCCACCTGCCCGCCGAGGAACTCACCCGGCACGACGGCCTGCACCCTCCCCTCGGCGTCGACGATGCGCCAGTCGGTCCGCGCGGTGGCGGCCGCATGCACGGCCTCGTCAATGCCCAGGGAGCGGAGGAGGCGCATGTGCGTTGGGCCCTTAAAGTCTACGGCTTGGCCGCCTGGCCGGATTGATGGGGCCCTCTCGACGACCGTTACGGCGAAGCCGTTGCGCGCCAGCAGGCCCGCGAGGGCGGGCCCAGCGATCGAGGCGCCCGAGATGAGGACCTTGGGGCAGGACATGGTGGTTGTCTGAAACTGTCCGGGATGGGGGCGTGAGCGTGCCAATTGTATCTTATCGTGTGACGAACCGGCCGCCAAGCATGTCAAGTGACCGGGGCTGCCGATGTGAGAAGCGACATTCCGCTGGGGGTCCCACATCCGGCATCGCCGATGCTAAACATGGAACCCACGCGAGGACGTGTGACACGCACAGAGTGGCAGCTGGCAGCTGGCCGACTGTATACATGTGACCACGGCCGTCTAGATGCGAGGATGCGAAGGCACAGCACATGGGAGGATCACAGACAAGTCTTCGACTCGACGCCGGATCTCCCAAGCTCGTGCCATTTTCGGCGTTCAAACCACCAGCGTGTTTCAACAAGTCGCGTCCATGAACTTCCAAATGTCTCCCCATGTCCCGCAAACCCCTCTCTCTCGAGCTCGTCTCCCTCGTCACAACCTCCGCTGCCGATGCAGGCGACACTCGCACAATCGCAGCCATCGCCCGGGCCTCGCATTCCGTGAACGACGTCGTTACTCCAATCCTCTACCGCCGTCTCGTCCTGACACGCCGCAACGCCGCCAACCTCTTCCGCGGCCTCAAGCGCGCCGCCGACCCCTAGGACCACAGCCGCACCAAGACCGACTATGACACCGATCTGGCGGCGTTCACGCGCGAGTTCGGTGGCGTCGTCAAGCGGTTCACGACGGTGAGGGGGACGGGCTTGACGGCGGTGAATGGCCCCGACCCGAGTGGGAAGATTCGACCCCGAGACGGACGACGAGTTGTCAGAGGACTGGGAGGGCCAGAGGACGTGTCCACGGACGACGACGCCTCTTGGGAGCGCCGTCGTAACCTCTTAAGGACTGCTGGCGCCTCACCATTCTCCAAGTGCCATCACGCCCGCTTCTTGGAGACTTGTTGAGCGTTGCGAACTATAGCAGCGACGACGAGGACGATGACGAAATGAGGACGACAGCGAGGACGACAGCGAGAACGCGAGCGAGAAGGCCAACAAGAGGGCCAACGAGAACGCTGGCAGTCTGCGTAGCAACGCCATGCTGTTCCCCAACGTCGCCCACCTCGCTGTCGGGTCTCGCGTTCTCCGCTACACCAGCGACTACTATGGCGTGAACTCTTCAATGATCCCATTCACGATTTCCTCCGCTTCCTAAAGCGTGCATCCGACTCTCCCAGGCACATCTGCTTGACCTGCCCTCGCGAGTTGCCCACGGTCACCCCCGAGTACCTCAGGCGTGTCTTCAGAAAGCCCGCCGAAAGTATTGATCCCGGTGAGCCACCTGTGCTTGGACGGCACTTCCGCGTCGACACCACTAACCGCAGAGGAGGCCCACTTCCTGCTCTTCGAGGACTACGGCGAGCACTACCACTGTGCGCGCGATCAACGCGCCCAGTTGCTCGCCACCCACCTCCCAGCCGGCGCAGAGACGCTCACCGTCTCCCGCTTCTTGAGGAGAATGGTCATATAGTTCGCGTCTTCTACGACAACGGTGGCGTTGACGACAGCAACTACGGCGCCCAGACTGTTTCACAGCGCGCCGATACAATCCTGACCCCAACAAGGCGGAGAAGTTCGAGCACATTGATTCGGGCAAGAACATCGTCGACCAAGCCGACACGCGCAAGGCTGGGGCGGAAGTCCGCGCCAAGGTTAAGGCTGGCATCGCCGCGAACCCCTCGGAGTACGTGACGCGGGAGCTGAAGCTGGAGGCATCGCAATGTCTACGCGCTCGAGGCTGCCCTCAAGGCTGCCAAAGCGGCATTCAAGAAGTCGGCGGCGCGCTTGCGTAAGCTCGACGCCGAGTACGAGCGACTCAGGGCGGAGATGCGCAAGCTTCGCCGCTCCGAGAAGGCCAAGCCGCGGAAACCCGCCTCCGTTGAAGATCAAGTTTGGGACGCAACCCAGGACACTTGGAAAAACTTGAGGCAGGTTCTTGATGAGCAGACGAGGGCAAAGAAGCCTCTGGAGGCGGCGCACGCACAGGGGCAGAGTACCACCGCCCTCCAGATCGAGCTCGCGTGGGCGAAAACGAAGCTGAAGGAGGCCGACAAGGAGCATAGTTCCGTAAGTACAACCCCCAGGCTTGTTGTCTAGTGGGCTCTTTCTGATACCAGAACATGCAGAGGGTGCGGAACGCCGTCACCGCCGGTGCCGTTGCAGCGGGTGCGGCAACTACGACTGAGGACACTACGAGGGCGGAGCTGGAGCGCAAGATCGCGGCTGCGAAGATCGCCCTCAACTCTTTGTGTGATCAAGACCCGTTCACGGATGACCTGTACGAGGCCACCCGTGCTGCTGATGCCGCGCATATGGCCAATCTCAAGGCTCGCCACCTTGCGGGGGCGCCGAAGCATCGGGTGGCTCCTGCGGACCGCGTTGCGTTCTTCTCTGGCGACGAGGCTGCGCCGTGCGTTGTCTGCTGGCACCGCCACACGAGTGCCGACCCGCAGGGCATCCGGGCGCTGGTCGAGCTGGCCTGGGCGCGCGGAGATATCAAGACCGCTTAGATGTCGATGGAGAACGGGGCCTCAGGGGAGGCGCTCGTCGCTCTACTTCTCCAGATACCAGGAATGCATAGCTTGCGCCAAGATCCCGTCACATCAACGCTTCCAATGGCAACTCGGGCAGCGCACCGAACTTCCACCCTTATCCTCCCAATGGTGCGGTGGGCACCTCTTCTCCCGACCTCAGGGAGGAGCGAGGCCCCGCCTGAGCGTGGTGATGACATCCGAGTGCGCGACCGAGGGAGAACGAGTACCGTACGCACGTTGCGCAGCTCGCCCAGATCGCTGCCACGAACTCATTCAATGGCTGCGTCTTCATGAAGCTCTCGGAGACGATCACGAATGCCCTCAACCTGAACGGCATTGTCAGCCTGGGCAAGAATGGCATCTGGCGTAAATACGGCAAAGCTTGGTTTGGTAGCTCAGGACAGAGGACGCTCCTGTCAACCATTCCACGAGAACCCGTCTGTCTTGTCGCTTCCCACAGGATGATTGAGGTACCCATTCGTCTCACGTCGGCTGATGTCTGACGGGGAACGCGCTACGGTGTCCAGGGCTGAACTGCTGACGGTGGGCAACCTGCTTCTGTTGACTGTCGGAACAGCACCAGTTCTGGTGGGGGAGATGAGGAAACCAGGGAATGCCGGCTTAGGCCGACGCCGACGTCAGGGGGAACCATTCCGCATCAGCCTCAGCCGCGGCTTCAGTGCTCAGCTGCCCACACATCGTGAGTTGACCAGTAGCAACAGCGCCTGGCTACGATCTGGGCTACGATCTGGATGCCGGCGCCATGCTAGTGGCGGCGTGTCCGGTTATAACCCGGGTAGCGCTCATCGGTGCTCTTGGCGCCGAGGGGCCGTTGGGTCGTTAAATGGCGGCTCGAGCTGCCCCAGACGCATCTTCATCCATCAAGATGTTCAGCAAGCTCCTGCCAACCCTTGCGGCCTCGCTGGCACTCGTGGGCGGCTCATCCGCGCTGCCGGACGACTGGACCGCAGAAGCCGAGGCACACCCAACGCCGAACACGACACTCAACCAGGCGATCGACTACGCCCTCCCTTACGTCTACATGGGGCGGCAGCGGGTGAACACGATGGGGACGGACGAGAAGCCATCCTTCATCCCACTCAATACAGGGTGGTACCACGACAGAAAGCTGGCGGACGCGTCGTGGCGGGACGTGACGACACCCAACACGGACACCATGTACTCGCGCGCGTTCCTTGACCTCTCGGCCGGTCCCATCAACATCACCATGCCCGACACGGAGGCACGGTACTACTCCCTGGCATTCATCGACATGGCGAGCAACAACTTCTACGTCGGCGGGCGGCGCACGACGGGCACCTTGCGCAACTCGTGGGTCCTTGTTGGACCCGACTGGGCCGGCGCGGTGCCCGTCGACGAGCGTACCGTCCGTGCGCCCGGGAACGACGTGCTCGCACTCGTGCGCACCCTTGTCGATGGGCCGGATGATGTGGCCGCCGTCCACGCTTTGCAGGACCAGTTCATCGCCGCGCCGCTCAACGAGTCAAAGGTCGCGCGGTGGGTTACGGCTCCCTCGAACGGCACGAGCGCCGAGGCGTGGGTCACCATGGCGAACGTGATGCTCGAGCGCAACCCGCCCCCGAGCTACGAGGCGCCCCTCCTGGCCAAGTTCAGGCGCTACGGCATCTGCGGGAAGAAGTGCTCGTGGACCAAGCTGTCCCCCCAGATCCAGGCGCAGTGGAATGCGCGCCTGCCGGACGTTCTTACCGCTATGAGAGGCCGGCCGCGCGGCGAGGCGTTCAAAGGGTGGCGCTACTCGGGCGCGCTGACCGGCAACTTCGGGACGGCGTACTACAACCGCGCGCAGACGGCCGTCAGCGGCCTCCTCGCCCTGCCGAACGAGGACGCCATCTACCCCCAGATGCGCCTGGACGAGGCGGGTAACCCCATCACAGGCGCGGACAGGTTCCGCCTCTCCCTCCCGGCCGGCGTGCCGCAGGTGAACGCGTTTTGGTCGCTCACGCTGTACGAGGTCACCGCGGACGGGAGCCAGTACTTTGTCGACAACGAGATCAACCGCTACGCGATTGGCGACCGGACGCCGGGGCTGCACACGAACGCGGACGGCAGCATCGACCTGTGGATCCAGAACGCGGCGCCCGCCAACGTGACGCAGAAAGCCAACTGGCTGCCCGCGCCCACGGGGCCGTTCTCGCTCGTCTTCCGCGCGTACGAGCCCGGAGCGGACTTCCGCGACCGCCGCAAGCCGCTCCCCGCACTCGAGAAGCTCTAGCCGGCCGAAGAGCACTCCGTGGGGACAAGCCTAAGCTATGGGTAGTCGTCATGCATATGAGTGGCAATACGGGAGCCCTGATTCCAGCCACGGGTGTGGCATGCGTAATTACTGGAGTCAGTTCCGAAACTCGGCGTGGATCGCCGCGCGTTGTGCGGCGTGGCAGGAATGCTAGCACCGCCTCGCTAGGCTCGGCGCGCTGGGCAGCTCGCATGATGACATGACCGTCAGCTGGCAGTCGGCGCTCGACGCGCGTCGTTGCGGCTTCCGGGATAGGAACCGACACGGTGCCGTTTCAACGCTAAACTTGTGGAGATGAGATGATGTCCGCCACCAAGTCCAATCACATTCCGCGGTTGACCGGGCATGTCCACCCATGTCCATGTGCATTCCGCCGCTTCCCCTTCGCCACCAGTAACCCTCGAGCGCCTCTCATCATCGGACAGTTCTTGGCGTCAATCTCGCCCGTCAGAGCACCCGGAGCAATGCGCGCCCCAACACGAGCCGTCGTCTCCTAGTTAAGAACCTGGACCACGCGGGTGTCCCGTCCCCCCTCCCAACACTACCACAACTAATGCCCAACCATGTCTAAACCACCAAACGAACCCAAGCCCTCCATCGCTGAGAAGGAGGAGTCGACGCCGCCCCTCAAGTCGTCGCCCAGCAGCACCTCCCATGTCAGCAAACCCGGGAAGCGGTCGTGGCTGCGATCGCGCAAGCAGAAGCAGGCCGTCGACGTCCCCGAGGAGAAGGAGAAGAAGGACGAGCACGTCAAGCCTGTCGGGCTCACCACCCTCTTCCGCTTCGCCACGCGCCTCGAGCTGGCGATGAACGCCTTCGGCATGCTCCTCTCCGTCGGAGCCGGGGCCGCACAGCCACTCATGACCCTCTTCTTCGGCGAGATCACCAAGGCGTTCACCGAGTACGGCCGCATCGCGATGGAGATCCAGGCCGGCAACACGCACGGCGACATCTACACGCAGCTCGACGCCGCGAAGGCCAAGCTCAAGCACGACGCGGGGCGGATGGCCCTGTGGATCACCGTCATCGGTATGTCATCGTGTGGACGAGCTCACACCAGGCATCGCCAACTTCACTTGCACATACACGTACATGCTCATCTGGAACTTTACGTCCGAGCGCCAGGCGCGCCGCATTCGCGAGAAGTACCTCCGCGCCGTGCTGCGCCAGGAGGTCGAGATGCTGGACAACATTGGTGCCGGCGAGATTGCGTCGCGCATCCAGTCCGACACGCTGCTCGTCCAGATCGGCATCGGCGAGAAGATCCCGATTGCTGCCGGGTATATCTCCACATTCATCACCGGTGTGTATAATCTCCTGTGAACCACGCTGACATCCAGGATACGTCCTTGCCTACGTGCGGTCACCCCGCATGGGCGGCGCCCTCACCTCGGTCCTCCCCGTTATCATCATTGCCGGTCTCGCCATGGACTTGGCACTCTCGAAATACACTGCCAAGTCCCTCCACTACACGGGCAAGGCGTCCTCGCTCGCCGAGGAGGCGATCTCCTCGATCCGTACGGTCCAGGCGTTCGCGAGCACCAAGATGCTCGGCGACCGCTTCGACAGCCTCATCGAGAAGACGCGCCAGATTGGCATGAAGAACTCGGTCATTGACGGCACTGGGGTCGGCGTCATGTTCTTTGCCGTGTATGCCGCCTACGCCCTCGCCTTCTACTACGGTGGCGTGCTCTATGCGCAGGGCAAGGCGGACGTGAGCGTGGTCATCAACGTCCTCCTCGCCATCATCATCGGCTCGTTCACCCTCTCGATGATCACGCCCGAGCTCCAGGCCATCGCGAAGGGCCAGGCCGCCGCCGCCAAGCTCTTCCAGACCATCGACACTGTGCCGACCATTGACTCAGCCTCTGATGAGGGTCTGACTCTCCCCGCCGGCTCGGTCGTCGGCCACCTCGCCCTCGAGAACGTCAGCTTCCGCTACCCCTCGCGGCCCAACATCCCAATCCTCACCAACCTCTCGCTCGATTTCGACGCGAACAAGACGTACGCCCTCGTGGGTGCATCCGGGAGCGGCAAGTCTACTGTCGTGCAGCTCCTCGAGCGCTTCTACGACCCCAATGAGGGTCGTGTGACGCTCGATGGCCATGACCTGCGCTCTCTCAATGTTCGCTGGCTCCGCCAGCAGATGGGCCTGGTGAGCCAGGAACCTACCCTGTTCTCAACCTCGGTCCGCGGCAACGTCGAGTACGGTCTTGTGGGGACGCCGTTCGAGAACGCCTCCGACGAGGAGCGTTTCGAGCTCGTCAAGGCGGCGTGCATCACCGCCAACGCGCACGACTTTGTCTCGCAGCTGCCGCTCGGGTATGACACCCCGGTGGGCGAGCGCGGCATGCTCCTGTCCGGCGGGCAGAAACAGCGCATCGCGATTGCCCGTGCGATCATCGGCAACCCCCGGATCCTGTTGCTCGACGAGGCGACCTCGGCACTGGACGCCAACTCCGAGCGTATCGTCCAGGACGCACTGGACAAGGCGGCGCGCGGCCGCACCACCATCGTCATCGCCCACCGCCTCTCGACCATCAAGGACGCCGACTGCATCCTCGTCATGGGTGGTGGTGACATCCTGGAACGCGGGACACACGAGGAGCTCATCGCGGCCCACGGCGTGTACGCGCAGCTCGTGATCAACCAGAAGGTCGCCCAGGGCAACCTTGACACCGCCACCGAATCCACCCCTCTCCCCGGCACTCCTGACGAGGACAAGCATGTCGGAGGCCCCACCCGTGGGGAACTCGAGCGTGTCCACAGCACCCTTGCCGGCTCAGTCCACGAGGACAACAAGGAGAAGCGTGTCGGCTTCTCGCGTTTATTCATCCGCCTCGTCAAGCTCGGCAGGCAGCACTGGCCGTGGTACTTCATCGGCTTTGTTGGCTCAGTGGCGGTCGGCGTGTCGTACCCCGCCATCGCCATTCTGTTCGGCAAGTCGATTGCGGCCTTCGAGAACCCCGACCGCCAGGAGGTCAAACGCGACTTGGCCAACAAGGCGCTCTGGTACTTTGTCGCCGCGCTGGTTACCGCCGTGGCCTGCTGGTTCCAGATGACTCCCGTGAGTGTGCACGTTGGATAAGCTGACCAGTCAGTTCTCGCAGATGGGCTGGAACACGGCCGCCACACTTCGCCGGACGGCGTTCCGCGCCATCATGCGCCACGATGTCGAGTGGTTCGACAAGAATGAGGCTGGATCGGTCACTGCCAGCCTCGCCGAGGACCCCCAGAAGGTGCAGGGCCTGTTTGGCATGACCCTTGGCCAGATCATTGGATCACTTGGCACCATTGGCGCGGGCATCATCATCGGTCTCGTCTACGCACCTCTCCTCGCCCTCATTGGTATCGCATCCATTCCCGTCATCTTCGCCTCTGGCTACGTCCGTTTACGCGTTGTTGATCTGAAAGACCAGCGCGCCAAGAAGACGTACGCCAAGAGCACGCAGCTCGCGACCGAGGCTGCGGGGTCGATCCGCACCGTCGCCTCGCTCACGCGCGAGCGGCACATCGTGGCCGACTACTCGCAGGCGCTCAACACGGCGGAGAAGATCTCGATCCGCATGGCGTGGCGGTCACAGGCGCTCTACGCGGCGTCACAGGCGATCGCGTTCTTCATCATCGCCCTCGTCTTCTACGTCGGTGCCCTCTGGCTCGCCGACGGACGCTACACGACAGAGAAGTTCTTCATCTGTATTGAGGCCGTCATCTTCTCGGCGATCCAGGCGGGCGGCATGTTCATGTTCGTCCCCGACGCGTCGCGTGCCGCCTCGGCATCCCGCAGCCTGTTCAAGCTCCTCGGCAATATACCCAAGGTCGATGCGCTCTCGTCGGAAGGCACCATGCTGGACCCTGCAGCGGTCCGCGGTGACATCAAGTTCAACAAGGTCACCTTCCGGTATCCGTCGCGCGAGAATGTGCGCGTGCTCAAGGACCTGACCCTCGAGATCCCGAGCGGAAAGTACGTCGCCCTCGTCGGCCCGTCGGGCTGCGGAAAGTCGACCACTGTCCAGCTCATCGAGCGCTTCTACGACCCCCTCTCCGGCTCGATCACCCTCGACGGCGTGGACATCCGGAACCTCAACGTCGCGTCGTACCGCTCCGCCATCGCTCTCGTGTCCCAGGAGCCGACGCTGTACACCGGCTCGATCAAGTTCAACATCCTTCTTGGCGCGCTGGACCCCGACGCAGTGACAGACGCACAGATCGAGCAGGCGTGCCGCGACGCCAACATCTACGATTTCATCACGGGCCTTCCAGAGGGCTTTGACACCGAGGTCGGCGGCAAGGGCGTGCAGCTCTCCGGCGGACAGAAGCAGCGCGTGGCCATCGCGCGCGCGCTCATCCGCAACCCGCGCGTCCTGCTGCTCGACGAGGCGACCGCCGCGCTCGACTCCGCGTCCGAGCGCGTCGTCCAGGAGGCGCTGGACAACGCCGCGGCCGGTCGTTCCGTGCTCGCCATCGCGCACCGCCTCTCGACGATCCAGAACGCCGACATCATCTACTACCTCAGCGAGGGGCATGTCGTCGAGCGCGGCACGCACCAGGAGCTCCTCGCCAAGCGCGGCGCGTACTTTGAGCTCGTGCAGATGCAGACTCTCACCCAGGGGTAACACCCAGCCAACAGCCAACAACACCACTCTCAAAGCGCTCCATGCATGGAACCTAATAGATCACTACACTGTATTATTGTCATAGCACCGTTCATGCCGTCTTGTATCACCTCTAGCACCTCTCTGCACCAGAAGCATGCATGTCGATCGCGCAGCAGCTTAGGTAGGGTTGCTCATGAACTGTGATCCACTTCCTAATGGGAAGTGCTTGCGGATTGGGCCGATCCCACGCGCCGACGCGTTGAGCGCGTCACCATTCACGACTGCATTATCTCTCGCCCTTCAACTCCGCATCCTCCCTCCATCATCCAACCATGTCAACGCTCGATGCCAACGTCTATCCCCACGTCATTGACGATATCTTCGCCTTTGCGTCGCGCGAGTCCCTCCTCTGTTTGCGCTCCGCCTGCAGGGCATTCCGTCAACTAAGCGACGCCAAGCTGATGTCGGGCCTGCTTATCGTCGCTGCCTGGCCAACCAAGCGGGATCGCGATTGGGACGACAGCGACAAGGATGCTAGCGACGAGGACAAAAGCGACGATGATGCCAGTGACCAAGGTGATCGCGACGGGGATGACCGCAACGCGGGTGACCGCGACGAGGGTGGCAGTTATGGGGGCGCCGGCAATGAGGACGGCACCGTTGCGGACGACATCGAACCCGCAGGCGGCAAGCCCCGCATGAGCATCTTCAAGGACGGCGAGTTGCGGCACCTCTTCCGCTTCGCGCACGCCGGCGAATGCGTCTGGATCTTCCACCGCCCCCCCCTTCCCTGCCGGACGCAGCCGTATCTCATGGAGCGCCCGCCCGTCCGCACCCTCCGTGCCGGCGTGCGCTGCATGCTCCGCCGCCTCGTCACTGCCATCGTGTCCACCCTCCTTGAGACGGGGTCGGTGACGACGATCGTCGGCCTCGACGGCCTCGTTTGGCCGGACTACGTCTTTGAGGGGCGCGGCGCCCCCCACCTCGAGCTCGATTCTGTCAAGTGGTTCCGCGCCCGGCTAGAGGCCTCCCCTCTCTGGACGCGGCGCCCGAGCCCCCTCGACCCAGCGACGGCCGCCAAGGCGATCTAGTTCAAGACGCTCGTCCAGTACCGCGCCGAGGTGGGCGACGAGCGCGCCGGGCTGGAGACGAGTGAAGTGGGCTCGCTTTCGGAGACTTTTGCGCCCGACATCGACCCAGATGATACTCGTTACATGGGATCTTCCAGCCGTACGACTGGGAGCCAGAGAGCGAGGAGAGCGACTGGGAGGGTCCCTAGGCTGATGCTCCCGCGTGGATCCTGTGCCCCCTTGCCCGCGGCTTAGACAATCTCATGCTCTCGCCACCGGGATGACGACTTGCGCGCGTGGGCGCACAATCCAGACGTGCAGCGCCGGCGCCCTACAGACATCCTCTGGACGTCAGGCGCACAGCCGTCGGCCGCTCCGGCCGGGTGCCGCTTGAGAGCTTCCGCTATCTGAGTCTGAATGTATCACACACAATCCCATGAGATGGTGAGGCCTGCCGCGTATCGCGCGTATCCGCCCTGAGTCTGAAACCTCGCGAGCAGGGTTGGATGGGGGATATGGGAGCTGGCTGCCTCGGAGATGGGGACTAACCTTTGTCGGCGCCAGAGCCGCGGAGGGTACGCCGGGGATGCAGCTTCGGCAGGCTCGGCACGGGCGGTTCTAAAACGATCGAAGAGACGTTTCAGTGAGACTGACAGAAACATGTTCAGAGTGATGGGTGGGTGGGCGGTGATGTCATAAAGTGCCTTACATTTTGCGCTGTTTGGCAATCTTTGGTCCCATTCTTGGCAGGATCGGCAGGGGGACGTGCGAGGGGCACGAGGGGCGCAGGAGGGGGCCGAGATCGGGGCGGGGAGGAGCAGTTGGCGGTCCGTGCGGCGGTGAGCTACAAAGAAGAGACACATGGCTGCACAGAGTCTCGTTTGATGATGACAACTTGATCTAGACTTGTTCATCTTGCACATCTCGCACATCTCTAGTTCATGTAGATCTCAAGATCGCTCTTCACACGACAAACATCACACCCTTTCCACCACTGCTTGTCTGGCGTGAGCCTCTATCATGCCCGATGTCCAACTGTACGTCCCCTCCCCCACCATTGCTAACACCACCAGTCTCGAGACCTTGAGTCCACGAGGCGGACTCGCAGGTCTGCCCCTCGCCCTCTCGCGCGCCGTGAACGAGACAGGTGGGGTGACCGACACGGCGAGCGGCAACACCACAAACGGGACCGAGCAGTCCTTCATGCAGACGTACGACACGGGCACGTTCCTAGCGTCCATGTGGACGAACATTGCGCTCGTAACCCTCTGGTTCCTGCTGTGGAACGGCCTCCGCCGCGTCGTCAAGGCCGTGTACGAGCCGCGCACGTACATCCCCCCGCGCGATCAGCAGGCGCCCCCGCTCGGCACGCACTGGCTCAAGCCGATCTGGCGCATCCTCATGGGTAAGCAAGGCCGGGGTGGGGCGCTGACAGCAGCGGACCCAAAGGAGATTCTCAACAAGAACGGCGTCGACCCATACGTGTTTGTACGGTTCCTCCGGCTGCTCATGAAGGCCATGATCCCGATCTGGCTCGTGAGCTGGGTCGTGCTCCTGCCCGTCAACTCGGTCGGCGGGCCCAACAGAACCGGCCTCGACATGTTCGCCATGTCCAACGCGAACCACGAGCCAAGGCGATACTGGGCCCACCTGTGTCTCGCGTACCTGTTCAATGGTGAGCATCTAGCCGGCGTAGCTCACAGCAGCCTGGATCATGACCCTCCTCTGGCTCGAGATGAAGGTGTGGCTCAAGACGCGGCAGGAATGGCTCGTCTCGCCAAAGCACTCGCGCACCGCGCAAGCCAGCACCGTCCTCATCACCGGCATCCCCGAGGAGCTTATGGACGAGGATGCGCTCACCCGCCTGTACTCATACCTTCCGGGCGGCGTGTACCGCGTCTGGCTCCAGCGGTGAGTAAACCCCTCGTGTGACGCTAACCCAAGTGACCTGAAGGACATGCCCAAGCTGTGGTCGCGGCGGACCAAGGCGTGCACGGCACTCGAGAGCGCCCAGGTCGCCCTCATCCGCACGGCGCACAAGCTCGACGACAAGGTCCGCAAGCTTGAGGCCGCGAACAAGCCCGTGCCTGAGACGCTGCGCAAGCCCGTCGAGAGCGAGGACGAGTCTGTCACTGCAGAGCTCGTGCCGGACGCCCAGCGCCCCAAGATGCGGCTCAAGCCGTCGTGGGCGCCGTTCTCGCTCGGTTGGCTCGGCGTCGGCGAAAAGGTCGACGCCGTGACCTACTACCGCACGGAGATTGAGGAGTGCACGAGGCAGCTCACCTCGAAGCGGCGGCAGCTGGAGCGCGACATCCTCACGCCTGGCAACGCTGACGATTACTACAAGCCCCTGTCGTCGGCGTTCATCTGCTTCAACCAGCAAATGTGAGTCGGCTCGCACGCCCAGCTGACGTCCAGTGCTGCGCACATGGCCAAGCTCTTCCTGCCGTACGGCGAACCTTACCGCATGGCGCACCGCTATATCGAACTGTCACCCGACAACGTCCTCTGGGGCAACATGGGCATCCGGTCCGACTACGAGCTCAACCTCCGCTTCGCGCTGTCCATCCTGGTCACGGCGGGGCTGGTTGTCGCGTTCATCTTCCCAGTGGTGCTGTCGACCTTCGTGCTCCCGCGTGCGGCGAACACGACAATCGTCGGCAACGTGTGGGGTGTCGGCAGCATCGCGGTCAAGGGCGACGACTTTGGTTCCAAGCTCCTCCTGGGTCTCCTCACGGGTCTCGTGCCCCCCATCCTCCTCATGCTCATCCTGATGATTGCGCCGTCTCTGCTGCGCCAGCTGGCCAAGCTCCACAACTTTACCAAGACCGAGGTCGAGCTCGACGTCATGGACCGCTACTTTGCATTCCTGATCATTGAGCGATTCCTCATCCCGACGATCGCGACGTTGCTGCCAGAAGGCAACACGACGTCGGTGCAGTGGTGGCCTGACTTTAGCCAGGGCGCGTCCGCGGCGCTCAAGAAGGCGTTCGAGGTGCAGCTGCCCCAGGCCTCGACCTTCTACATCACTCTCCTGCTCCTGCAGGTGACCGGCCAGTTTGTTCAGCTGTTCTCGCCCATCACGCTCATCATCTACTACTCCAAGGTCATTCTCGGAAGTGGTACCCCGCGCTCGTTCTACAACGCCCGCTACAAGATGAACAACCCGATGTGGGGCTCGGACTGGCCCAACATGACCGTGTACTTTGTCATCCGTGAGTAGCCTCTGCGTCGCCGCTGATCCCAGTCATCGTGTACATGGTCATCTCGCCCGTGATCAACGGGTTCGGCGCGATCCTCGCCGTCGTCGCGTACCACGTCTACAAGTACCTGTACCTCTGGGTCTTGGAACAGCGGACGACCCTCGACACGGGCGGCGAGTTCTTCCCGCGCGCCGTCACGCACGTCTTTGTGGGGATCTACATCGGCGAGGTCGCCTTGACCATCATCTTCTTCGGCAAGGGCCATGACACGCTCCCGCAGGCCATCCTGATGGTCATCCTGATCGTCGCGTCGCTCATCGTCCACTACATGCTCGTGACCTCGTACCGGCCGCTGCTGCACCCGTTACCGCTGTCGCTGGCGCACCTCACACACGGCCAGCCGTCCGCGGACGCAAAGGCCGGCACCAGCACGAGAGACGGGAGCTTCGGCATGCGCAAGGAAGCTCCCGAGGTCGACGCCGAGGAAGCTATGTGGTACTCGGACCCCGCGGGCCAGGAACGTCCCGGCCTCAGACAGCGCAAGAGCACTGCAAGTATGAGAAGCTGGCGCTCGCCCACGCACTCGCCGCACCTGGGCGCGGCCGACAAGCCCACAATCACGACGAGCTCCCCGGCCGTGCCGCCGCTCTCGCTGCCCCCACAACAAGCGGTGGCGATGCAGCCCGAGGACGTGGAGATGAGCGACCTCGGCGTGCGCCAGAGCACCATAACGGGCTCGACGGCCGTCGCCCCATCGCCGACGGACGCCGTCCCCTCCCCCACCTCGGACGAGACGAGCACCGACGAGATAACCGAGGACCAGCACTCGCAGGCCCCCCTCGGGCGGCGGCGCAGCTCGGTCGCGCGCCGCATGTCCGTCGGGCCGTGGGAGGACCACCGGCACGCGCGCCGCCAGCAGCCGCACTGGGAGCTGCGGCGCACGAGCACCGTCGGCTCCCTCGAGGCCAACCAGGAGGACATCAGCAAGTACTTTGCGCGGCCGGGCGGCCCGGGCGTCATCCGCCCGCCGGACGACAGCGCGGCCCCCGCCGCCTTCTTCCACCCCGCGACGCACCAGCCGCAGCCGATCGTGTGGCTGCCCCTCGACGAGCTCGGGATCGCGCGCGACCAGGTCAAGCAGAACCGCAAGGAGGGCGTGAAGAGTACCACGAGGAATGCCGTGTTCGACACCAAGAATCGCGTGCTTGTCAAGGGGCCCGCGCCGGACGACAAGTAGAGGATAGAGATAGACATGCATTGTTGTACGTGAGCTGGGGTGGGGCCGGCTGTTGCTGACGTTTTTGTATCGGGCATGAGACATGCGGATGTGATGCGGCGATTAGATAACGGTGGACCAACCTCTGAGCTTATCTCCTAGAGGTCTTGGCGTAGCCCCCGCCTCGAGACCCGCCCGCACACGCAGCTCACCCATCTCTTGCACGCATTATAGTACCTCCAGGGGACGCTATGGCCCCACCAACACCACCGTCGGTCCGCGCGCGTCAACTTGACAGTGTCCAAGGCAGTTGGGTGGACTCACCGACGCACTGGCACCCCGTTGCGGTGGGGTACAAAACTTGCTTCACCCCACGCACCCCTCGACCGTTCTCGGCGGTTACGCGCACCTCACTGACCGGCTCTGGCCAACAGCGCTCCTCCGAAAGCCCATGGTTGATGCGGAATGCGGCGCGGACGGCCGCTGCCCCACTCTCAAACTACATTATCACCCTGCGCCGAACCTTATCCGAGCGGAAGACTCCACAACGTCAAGGTCGTGTGGCGAAATGGCATCGCGTCTGACTACGAAGAGTACATCAGGAGATTGCGGGTTCGACCCCCGTCATGACCTGCGGGGGGCAGCTGGCCAGCTCTTTTAGCCTGCGGTGCGAGACGGTGCGAGGGGCGGGGCCCAGCTCCGAATCCGACGGGACACCAACTCGCAAGGAGCATGTCGGTGTTGCGTCAGAACCATCGAATGGGCTCAAAAGGGTTGACGCCAAGCCCTCGTTGTCCAGATCTGGACACACTCGCTTGGCGCCCTAAATCTGTCTGTATGACGCGACTTGGCATGCGCAAGGGGGTTAAGGGCGCGGGCATCCTTTCGAGTCAACCAGCGTCCATGCCATGCTATCGGCTCCCTGTGCCGCAATTTTCTACCAGAGCCATGTAACGAGTCCAAGTTATAAGCCTAGGGAACGGGGTCCGCTCTACGCGAGCGCGACCGCAGCGGCCACGGCGGCGAGGACGCCGGCGAAGGCGGGAGACACGGCGCCAGCGCCGGCAACGATGACGGTCTGGGTAACGGTCGGCGCGCCGACAGAGCGGGAGGCGCTGGCGACGCCGACGCCCGTCACGCCGGTGGAGGGGCGTGACACGCCGCTCGGGCCAGAGTTGTTCGGGAGGCCGAGGCCGCTGCTGCTAGGGCGCGCAGAGTTGACAGGAGGGGCGGGCGGGGACACCGAGCTGCTGGGCTCGTCCAGGGGCTCGGAGACGAGCGAGCTGGAGGGGACGGGGTCGCTTGCCGTGGCAACGTCCGAGAAGGGGACGGTGCGCGTACCGCCGGGTCCGGCTTGGGTCAGGCTTCCTCTCGGTTGGACTCACTGCAGACCTCGCCGATGGGGCAGCAGCCGTCGGTCAGGCACACGGTGCCGCCGGGGCAGTACTGTGGTCAGCATTCAGGGAAGGCTGAGCGGGGGAGGTAGGCTGAGAACTCACGGTGCCGTCGTCGCAGCACACGCTGCCATCGAGCGGGTAGCAGGAGTCCACGCAGGTGTCGTAGCCGGTTGGGCAGCTGTTCTGGCGGAGGGCGAGGCTGAGGGCGTTGTAGGCGCGCGCGGCGGGGACAAAGCCCTTGGCCTTGAGCTGGGCGGTGGGGGGGCCGGGGATGGCGACGGCGGCCGTCGCGGCGAGGAGGGTGAGGAGGGTGCGGACGAGCATGTTGGAGGGGGGTGTGGTGGGGCAGTGGGCGAGGAAGGTGATGGAGGTGGGGAAGGTGACAGTGATGATGGTGAGGAGGGAGGATGATGATGTGAGCGGTGAGCTCGTTATAAGTGCCAGTGGTCAGTAGAGGGGGACGCGGTGCGAGCATCGCCCTCCGGCCCGGCGTGGCATGCGGGATTGTGAGTCAATGCGCTACCGAGCTAGGCCTGGCTGCGTTGAAAGCATGAAAGTGAAGAGTTGACTTGACCCAGTGAGCAGCGCCGAGGAGGCTGTGGTCAGCCACGCGCAGCCACCGGGGGTGCAAGGTGCGAGGTGCGCAGTACCCAGCGAGGAGCTCAGTGCGAGGTCCAGGGACGTAGCGGTACTGCTGTGTGTGGCGTGCTTCTGATCGGCAGCGCTTGTCCATCTCATGGGTCTGATGGATCTGGCGGATCTGTGCAATCGGCGAGGGGCGCGAGAGGCCTACAGTGGTCTGTGCTGTTCGGTACCCACTCACTGTTCGGCTCCCAAGTCATGGACCTGTTTACATTCCTGCACAGCCAAAACACGTCTGGTGCACAGGATCGGCGCCACGCACTGTAGAAGTATGGATGTCAAGCTCCTACTATCCCTCGGAACAACTCAATGCCTAGGCGAGCCCTACGGCAATGGCGACGACCGCCAAGGCGAGCGAGGCCGGGGTAAGGGGGGAAGCGGAGCCAGCCGCGGTCGGAGGGGTGCTGACGCTGGGGATGCCCTTTGTGCTGGCCCTCACGTCCACGTTGTTGGCTTTGCCGTTGCCCGTCGCCTTACCGGCGCTGTTGCTGGGGCGTGTTGCGCTCGATTTGGGGAGGAGGGCGGAGGGGTTGTGCGCCGACGAGAAACCCGAAACGGATACGGGGATCGGCAGGGCCGGGCCAGTTGGATCAGAGGCGCCGGTCGCGGTATCAGGCGTCGTGGCCGGGGTGGAGCTCGCGACGGAAGTCATAGCAACTGTCTAGGTGCTGACGGGCCCCGCGGGGGGTAGCCTCTTCTGCGGGGGGCTCACAGCAAGTCCTGCCCTCGGGGCAGCAAGCATCGGGGGTGCAGGTGGTTCCGGGCGTGCAGAACTGGCGTTAGCCAGTGACGGACGTGTGAGGACTAACCGTGCCGTCGTCGCAGCAGACGCTGCCGTCGAGGGGGTAGCATTCGCGCCCGCAGCTGGCGTAGCCTGACGGACACGCGGACTGGCGGATCGCAAGGGGGTTCCAGGAGCGATGGGGGAGGGTGGACCTGGGAAGGGATGCGACGAAAGGGTTGGACGTGGCTAATGCTCAGCTGCGACGACGACGAGGACGGCAAGCAGGGTAAGCCGTGCCTGCCGTGGGTGCGAGGTGAGGCAACGGGCTTGATGTGAGGCGGAGGGAGTTGAATGAGTGAAGAGCGCAAGCGGTGGGTTGTACAGCGGTTGCTGAGGTGTGTGCTCGCTGGCTGGGCGTTCCGTCACGCCCCGTACGCCGTCCGAAGGAGTGCTGAGCGGCGCAATCGGCGGATCTACGGGCGTGGGCGAAGCGGAGGCTGGAGGACAGAGGACTGGGGTGTTACACCGACCAGCAGCCGTGTATGGGCCAAGGGGCTGCACGGTGACAAGCTGAGTCTCGCCCCGCAGCGATCAGCCGATGGATTGGCGAGAATCATGTCCGTTACGAAAGGGTGCCTCTGTATCGCAGTTTCTACCGATTATGCATCATAGCCGGAGGAGTATTGCAGTCCGAAAGTCCAAGGCACGGAGGACGGTGAGGTGGGGGCGACTCGTGAGAGAGCGGGTACGCCCACCCTCGGCGTAGGAAACGGCGATCGGCGAGGTGTTGCGTGCCTCGCAGTGCTGGTTGCTCCACTGCCTCGGACGATGTAAACACACTGGATGTCCTCTACCCTTCCATCTACAAGTACTACACATCGTGTCCGTACTCGTGAGCGCCCCATGGGAACTGGGCGCAGTCGACTGCGACTAGCGGCATCTTTGCCACTGTGCCTGGTCATAGGGCGAAGCTTGGCAGCCTCCGCCGTTGGGATCTCAACGCCTCGCTCTTTGCTCGCCGAAACACTCATCACAGACTCTGTCGCATTACTACGGATCCTCTTCCATTATCATCATTCTTTCGTTCGGCGAGACAGAGTACGATTTCGATACTTGTTCAGAGTTTAGCCCTAGACGAGCGCCGCAACGGCAGCGCCGACCCAGAGCGCCCAGCCGACCTCGAGGCCGCCGGCGCCCGAGTTAGGGTTTGCGGCGGGGTCGGCGGGCGTCGACTGGGCGGGCGAGGCCGCAGGCGACTGGGGCGGCGGGGCGCCGGTGTCGCTGGTGGGCGCGGGCGAGAGCGAGGGCGGGGCGGGGCGGCCGGTGGACGCCGTCGAAGTGAGCGAGCCGGGGGGCACGGTCGGGCTCGCGCCGTTGAGGGTGGTGGTGCCGAGGTCGGCGGCTGCGTTAGCGGCGCCATCTCTCAACATACTCTCGTCACAGACGCTGCCGAAGGGGCAGCACGCAGTGGGCATGCACGTGTGGTCGGCGGGGCAGAACTGGGTTAGCTTTGCCGGGGGAGCCTCACCGTGCCGTCCTCGCAGCAGACACCGTCCAGGGGGGCGCAGGTGCCGCCCTCCCCGCAGAGCTGGTAGCCCGTCGGGCACATGGTCACGTTCTGGCGGGGGAGGAGGTCGTGGGCCCAGGCGCGGGGCTCGAAGGTCAGGCGGGGGACAGCGATGCCCGGGATGGCGACGGCCGCGACGGCGAGGAGGAGGAAGGCGAGCATGGTTGTGATGGGGGGGAGTGGAGAGCAGAGAGGGGGAGGCGAGTTGGGGGGTTTATGTGCTGCTTGGGAGGGCGGAGGCGGTGGATGAGGTGGTGGGAAGCACGGCCAGGCCGGGTGCGAGGGCAGGCCGGACGCCGTGTGACACACAAGGATCAGCGCCGCGCCACCTTGCCTCGCCCCTTGGCCGTCCGCGTCGTGATAGTGTTCCCACGAAGAAGCGTCTCGGGCGGTGGTTGCGGCCACCTCTCCTCTCGGCAGCAGGCTGAAGGCAGGCGGGCGGTTGCGGGGATGACATGAATGCCACATTCGCAGTGATCTGCCACACCCTGCTCACCCTACTCTGCCACCCTACTCTGCCATTTGACTTGAAGTGGAGTCCGACCCCCGCTTAGCTGCAGGCTGCCAACTTGCGCACACCGGCGCACACATCTGCACCGCCATTACAATACACCATGTGATGTGCGTGAGAACGACGCCCCAGTCGGAACCCGCACATCTAGTGCGCTTCGGGCGCCGAGGCTGCAATCGGATGATAAGCGGGGATGGACGTCGCCATGTCGATCATAGATCATAGAAAGAGATGTTACCAAGTAAGAGCTTCGCGTGCATCCACCACGCTCTAGGGACGTCTTCCATCAGCCTCCTCGCACGATACCAGCGGAACAGTCCTCGGCTTGGGGTTATCTGCCACTATGACGACGGTCGCCCCGGGCCATGCCGATAAACGGCAGCCTCGTGCATCAACAATGTGGCGCGGCCGGTGTGACGAACGCTTGTAAGGCCATGTGTGTGCTGGCTTCGCTTGCCCTCGCTCGAGAGCAGCATGCACGTATCTGCTGCACTGTGTCTGTCACACCACGGGCAATCACATGTGCAAGTGGGGTGGCCCTGAAGCACGGCCGAGGGCGCAGCGGCGCCTGGGATGCAGCGGTTGTTCACTACTGTTTCGTGCTGCAAGGGCTCTGTGGTCGCGGAGCCGTCCTGCACACCTGGGGACACTGCCGATGTCGCTGGGACCTCACGTCCGGCATGTTGGGCAGCCGGTGTTGCCATATCCCAGCCGACAAGTGGGACTCCACGCATCCCTGCCCGGTTCCTGCCAAGTGGTAACTGCCATAACGGTGGTAAGCTTAGCGCACTCCACACTCTGTCGCTTGTCTGCGTCTCCCAGCCCCCAAGGGAGGCTGACATGCATGAAGGCGGTGACGGTCCGAGCCGAGACACCAGCCTGCAATGTCCAAGGCAGAAGGTCCAACCCTTCTGCCAATCCCCCATGTCTCGGAGCGATGCTAAGTCTGTCACATGTCCGCCCTATGGTGGGCTTAGTTGTCAGGTTGGCCGGACCGCCCAGCTGTGCATCAGAACCTTGATCCCCGACGCTCTGGCAAGGTACATTGCAAGGGCCGAAAGGCTGCTCGTCGGACATGCCAAAGGGTACTGTTCTGTAGATGAACAAGGTTGCAGGCACGACACCGAGCTGGCCGGACCTTGTCCTGTACAACTTGCGTCTTCAGAGTGTCCTCAGAGATTATGCATTTGTCTAGTTATACGGAGGTCCTTATATTCACACGTCGGACTGATATGGGGTCGGATGGTGGGTGTTACAGCCACGCTGCGACGCAGATAAAGAGGACAGCGCCAAGGGCTGTAGTCACCACCAGCGGAGCTGTGCGGAACCCAGCACTGATGGGCGGCATCGTGGGTCCGCTGGTTGTAGCAGCGGCTGCAGCAGCGCCCGAAGTGACGGCCCTCGCCGTGGTTGGCGGCCCGCCGGAGCCTCCGCCTGAGCCCCCAGTGCCCCCGGCAACGGGCGGGCCGCCGCCACCGGTGGGAGAGCCCCCAGCGACGGTGGCCGGCGGGTGGCGCAGCGACATCGTGGTGAGCAGGTCGAGGTCGCCCGCGGTGTTGTAGATGCTGCCGTCAGTTAGGTCAGCTTTGGCACACTCACGTAACCTGGTGGACGTAGAACTGGCCCCCATACCGGTCCTCGAGGCCCGTGTCCGAGTGCAGGTAGTCGAGGGTCATCGAGTTGCCGGTGCTCCCCGGCGGGAACGCGTACTTGTAGCTGATGGGGCACGTGTCCATGCGCGAGGCGTTGGTGACGCTCTCGGTGCTGAGGATGGTGATGTTCTGCTCGATGCCGGCCGACGAGACGCGCACGTTGCCCACGTCGCCCAGGCTCACGGACACGGAGAAGCCCGCGACGTCGTCCTCGAACTCGATGGACATGGTGTTCCGGATCCCCCGGGCCGTCTTGGGCTTCTGCTCCGGGTCGCACTGCCCGTTCTGGTACTCGTACCACAGGCCCAGGTACGCCGCCTCCCAGTACAGGTCGACGGGCTTGGACGCCTGGCCCCCGAGCCCGGCCTTGCGCGGGTTCGGGTTGGGCGTGAAGGGCGCGTCCGCGATGCCGCCGCCGCCCGTACCCCCCAGGCCGCCGGTGCACGTCTCGCCGTCGCGGCAGCATCCAGTCGGCAGGCAGTACGTGCCGGCGCGGCAGGAGCGGCCGTTGGGGCAGCATGTCGACGTCGGCGGCCGGCATCCCTCGTACCCGCTCCCGTCGGTTGCGTCGCACGCCACAAAGCCCGTGTCGCAGCAGCCGCCCTGGACGCACTCGGTGCCGGCGCGACAGAAGCGGCCGTTCGGGCAGCACTGGGCAGTCGAGGGCATGCAGGAGTCGGCGGCGCAATCGACGTAGCCGGCGGGACAGGACTGGCGGGCCTCGAGGTGGTTGCTGCCGCCGGCCTCGATGGCGGAGCGGAGGCCGAAGGCCGAGCGCTCCTGGAGGGTTCGGCCGCCCCCCTCGAAGGGGAGGAGGTCGGAGGGCGCGGCTGCGACCGTGATAGCTGCTAAGATGAGGTAGGGGAGCATGTTGGAGTTTGGTGGGTGTGCCACGAACGTTGGGCCACCCTTTTATGCCGCCCGGTGCCCACATCGAATCCCGCTTCTACCCTCCGCCTCGCCGTCAGCCACTCCCCGTATCCCATCGGAAAGGACGTTGCCGATGCTCTGAAGCAAAGAAAGCTTAGGAAAGCTTCGGGCCGTTAAACTCTGTCGTACATGGCGGTGCCTCCCGTGGTCAGGTGGTCCGGGACGTACTTGTACCTTGTGCCGCGTGCCAAGGGATTGGCCCGCGGATGTCAATATGTCAGCGAGCCAAGCAGGTACTGATGTTGCGGATGAAGGCACAAGCGGATGGCATGTATTGCTGGGGCAGTGTCGACGCAAGGCATGTTGATGACGGCGTCAGCCATCGGTCCTGCAGGGCGGGGCAGTGTGAGCATTGAGAGCGTGACCAAGCTTACATGATGCTTCTTTGGGTGGGCATGCCAACGGATGCGGCGTCATGCTCACTGTGTCCGGCGTCACCCTCACCCTTGTCGCCTGTTGTGCTTCTGGCCGCCTGGGGTATCCTCGTTCCCATGAGCTGCGCACTGCCCCGTCAGTCTGCCTTTGATGCTCGTTCTCGCCGCCCTCAAGTTCTCGTGCCCTCCTAGTGCCCTAACTGGCTACCTCGTTCGCCTGAGGCGGCCCCACAGTATCTCTCGTTTGACCTGGGGCCTGCACACCAGTCCTCAGACTCAGCTGGAGACTCAGACCGGTCAGCTCCCCCTCTCAAGGTGGAAAGGCTGGCTTTCCACATCCAGCCACTCTCTCTGGCAGCTTGTGGACCTCACTTGTAGTGAGGGGAGGTCCGTGAGTCCGCCTGGCAGCACCATAGCGCGCGGCTCATCCTCCTACACCGCCTCCTGCACCTGCGTTACCACATGTGGCGACGCATGCTTGACGGCGTTATCCTCATCAAGCAGTCACCGGCGCAGTTGACGGCACGGTAGCGCGCACGGCACCGCCCGGCAGAGCTGAGCTGGCTTTCCGCACGGAGCACCACCGCGGTGAGCACTTGAATCAGCACGTGGGTGGCTCGTCCACTCGGGTGGTGAGCAAGGGTAAGGCAAGGTCCGGGCCAGTGACGCCAAGATGAGTGCCTACCACTGCCTCGGGACAGGCTAGAGGCTCACAAGCCACCATCATGTGACTGAGGGTGGAGGAAGCAGTGCTCGCTTGGGGTCGGCTACCTCAGGTGGGGCGATGTCAAGCGGAACCTTATCGTCCTTGTTCTTAAGGGTCCATGCCAAACAACCTTGCGTCCACTTTAGGAAGTCGCTCACGTCAGCCTCATCTTGGAAACGCACATCGCGTCCAGTTCGCCCCTCCTTCGAGGATGGAGCACGATGGACAAGCAAGGGTGGAGGGCTCGCTCTGCCATCTGAACCTTGCCGAGAATGGCAGTTCCCGCACCATCGCCGGACATCCAAGTCGTTTCAGCGCCTCCTTAGTTTTGCGGCACAACGACTGCGCTTCTCCAAGCGCCGCTCTGCTGCCAGGAATAGTGTCCATGCCAAGCTACAGAATTTGGTGCTACTGGAGGCAGGTATTATGCGAGTTTAGACACGAGTATGGAGTTGCCGTGCGCTTAGGCGGAGGCGGCGAGGACGACGGCGAGGACGGCGCCTACGACGTTGGCCGCCGCAACCGGGAGAGCGCCCGAGTTCACGCGCACAGTCTCAGTCACACGGGCGGGTGCGACAGTGGAAGCACCACCGACCACGCCGACACCAGCGCCGGCGCCGGAGCCCGCACCAGAGCCGGTGCCGCTGGAGCCCGTGCCCGAGCCGGTGCCCGAGCCAGTGTCCGCACCCGTGCCGGTGCCAGAACCAGTACCGGAGCTGCCAGTGCCCGAGCCAGTGCCGGAGCTGCCAGTACCGGAGCTGCCGGTGCCCGAGCCAGTTCCGGCGCTGCCGGCGCCCGACGATCCGGTGCCAGAGCCAGTGCCCGAGCCAGCGACGGAGGTCGAGCTGCCGAACGACGTGCGCGTGCTGGTCATGACCTCCTCCGGGCCGTCGACGGTACGCGTCCCCGCCTGGCCGGTACAGAGCTCCCCGATGGGGCAGCAGCCGCCCGACGTGCAGCGGAGCCCGGGCTCGCAGTATGTGCCGGCTTCTGTCAGTGACGAAAGAAGAGGTACTCACCGGCGCCACAGCACGTCGAGCCGTCGAGCGGGTAGCACGAGTCACTGCCGCACTCGCGGTAGCCCGAGGGGCAGGAGCCGGCCTGGCGGCCCTGAAGGGCGTTGTTGAGGGTGTCGACCGCGCGCTGGATGGGCGTGAAGCGTGCGGGGAGGAGCGGGTGCGCCTCCGGCATGGGGGAGGCGGCGGCCGAGGCGGCGAAGACGGCGAGGACGAGCTGGGCGAGCATGGCGAAGTGAGGTGAAGAAGGATGTGGAGTCAGAGGCGGGGAGGAGCGTTATATAGCGCGCAGAGGCGACGAGATGCGCTCCCCCTCCTCTCTCCCGGAAGGGGAGAGCGCTCAAGGCGGCCGCGCGGCGGCCCACCGCCCCCTAGGCGCGGTTCAGCCCAGCCCGTGCCAGCAGAGCTGGAAGGAGGCACTACCCAACACTGTCAACTGCGAGAGGCGCAGCGCATGGCGAGAGGAGGAGCCCTGGGAACTGGAGGACAGCCCGGCGTGCCACAGGCATGGCGCTGCCGTCGGAACGACAAGCATGAAACGAGAGACGCTAGTGCACCGGGTGCCCGTTTGACCCTACCCTTTGAGCGAGGGAAGCATAACATCCCCCTGGCCACCAAGCTTGCATAACATCCCCCTGGCCACCAAGCTTGAAGAACGTGAGGCACGTTCCTTGCTTTGAATTGCCGGCCTCTCTCGTCGGGCGCTTGTCCCCGTTATGCTATTACGGATTGCCGAGGCCGACAGCCAGCCGTCGGTTCCCATACCGCACCCAGCCAGGACCGCGGGGAGCCGGGCCATGGACCGCATGGTGGTCTGCCAGTCGTGCACCGCTCGACAGCGGGGCTTGGCACTCACCGCCATCGAGGCCAGAGCGCCGCTCATCGCCTCTCGGCGGTGTGGAGGGTCGAGTCAAGCATCGTCAGCTCATGCTTTCCCTGGCGCCGCGGAACCGCTGGCTCCACCCCACAACAGTTTGACACCGAACTTTACCACTCGGTACACATCCAACTGATGGTCACTCGTAGAAGAGGACGTCGCATGGGCTCAGGGATGAGCGGGAACGTCCCTTGGGCGAGACGTTGAGTCAAAGCAGGATAGACTTCCGTCCTGATGTTTGACGGTGTGCCTGGAGCCCACCAACACCGATCACGACGCGCTCTACGCGTCCGCCCCACATCACACGTCCCTGGCCCTTCCGTCAGCCGGTTGACATCAGGCTCTTGGTAGGGTTGGCGTGTCTGCTGGGCAAGGGTGTGGGGATGGGCACGGGCGGGTAGTGTGCTCACAGAGGCGTGACTCAACGGCAGTGTCGATCAGGACAGAAGCGGCTCTCTTTGCTCTTGGCCCGCACCAGCGTCTCAAACCATTCGCTTGGCACGCGCACTGTGTCAGACAGGCCGGCTTTCCCGAGCCCTGATATGGATGCTCACAGTTGGCGCACGGGTTCTTCCGGAAGCGACGGCGAGCGAGCTGGAGCGATGGGATCGAGATCCCGCTCACGCGTGGAGGTCAGGAGTTGCTGTCGTCTAAATGAGACTCCCTGACTGTGTCGCGTCAACATGAGTCGCCTGTCGTCAGCTTTGTGGCGTTCGTAATTCGTCTTTGGACACAACCCGGTCTCGGAAGCGAGAGTGACTCGAAGGCCGTGACAGAGTATGGAGAGCGAAGGCCGTCCAGTGCAGTCCTTGGGGTGTCGACGACAGTGAGGCCAGGTCGTGCACCACGTTTGAGAGCGCGGGAGGGATCGGCAACACTACATGCAGTCCGAGGTGGGATGCAGTCCGAGGTGGGAGTAGTCAATGGGCTCCGACAGTGGCCGCTAAATCGGTTGGTCGGTCGTGGCAAAACAGCTCCAATCGAGCACCGGCGTACATGCATCGACGTACTACATCAACTACGGCTCAGTCTCCAGCGCGAACACCTCGGGGCCAACTCGCTGCTTGTACTCATCCATGGTGATGAATGACACGCGCTCATCGTAGCTCTCAGGTGACATGAACTTGAGGAGCTCGTGGCGCAGAAGAATCTCGAACGGGTGTCGCCGGGCGATGGGATCGTCCGCCAAAGGCGAGGACCAGGTGTCGACAGGAACGTCGAACCCATGGCCAAACCTGCCGTTCTCCATGACTACATGGGATCTTAGACTCAAGACCGACGGCTTTGTGGGGTCTTCCGAACTCCTGTTTGCCACCGACACCGAGAATGGGATGCGATGGTAGGTCGCAGGGGCGTCACCATCCTCGATCATGTAATCGCCGTACAGTATGTCCCCAGGTGAAGGGCGCCAAGGAGGAAGCGTCAGCCACCATTGGGCGCTGTACAACTGGACGCCACCCGCCCCCTGAGATGATGAGGCCCCGCAGAGCGGTAGTTGCGGGGCTTCCGCCACGGCTAGACCCGCTCGGAGCTTGAAACAGTGTAAGGGGAGCGCGCGGTCGGCGTCACGATGGTGAGTCGATTCTTCTTGGAACGCTCCATGGCCTCGACGAGTTCCTTGAGCAGCAGCATGGAATCCAAGTTGCGGACTCTGCGGATGGGTTTGCGGCCAGGAGGAGGCCGCAAGACGAGTACGAACTCGGTGAGGTCGCCAATATAGAAGTCGGCGGGTTCATCGTCCCGCCTGAAGAGCTCCGAGAGGCTAAGCTGGTGGACCGACTTGAGAGGCTTTCGTCGCGTGTCCAGCGTCGCCGAGCACAGCGTCGCCGAGCACACGAGGGGCCTGTCCTCCGGGTTGGCCTGCAGGCAGTTGCGATGCACGATGGATTGCGCCGGGCAGTCGAGGACTTCCATCACCGGATCGGAATCGTCGTCCTCCGAATCGAGTGCCATCGGAAAGGGCACCCGACGTGCCCGCAGGAGTGTAAGGACATTGCCGGCGAGGGCGTACTCCAAGACCTTGCAGAAGCGTGTCTCTAACACCTCCTCGACATCGAGGACTTTTGTGCTCCTCAGGATGTCGAGGGTGCGGTCATATCCCAGCTCCGTCCTAGGCGCTTCTGCTGTGAGGAGACGGAGGGCGGGGTGCCAGCCGTTTAGCCCATGCGGGGTGATCTTGGTAGTATGGACCACGAGGTGCTTGGCAAGGACTCGGTCTACTTGGTCGCGGTGGCGACGGCTGAGGGCGCGGAGCGGGAGGAGGAAAGCTGGGGGGAGGAAGTCGATGATCGAGTCGAAGATGTGGGGAAAGAGCGCGTGGTCGAGGGTGGCCATCGTGCAGATGCGCGGATGCACGATGGCTGAGGGAGAGTGGGATGATGTGAGATGCATGACCAAACGTCGTGAGGAGTTGGCCGAAGTCCCGAAGTGGAGGTCGATCGCGCACGTGACTCCGACGTCATTGGGTGCGACTGCAAGCTACCAACTGCACCTCTGCAGATCTTCAAGCTTCCTGAGCGGTGAGGGGTACACCCTGGCCTAAGGCAGCGCAAGGCAGGCGATAGCTCTCCGCAAACTGTTTCTCTCGACATGAGCTGTTCACGGAGATGCCGACATCGTCTTCTGATGCCTCGTTATATCAGTCGGTAGATTAAATGACTCTTAATGCGGATCTTTGGATTCCGGTTGATCATTCGGTCGTGGGTTCGAGCCCCACACGAGGCTAGGCAGCTCCTCGAGCTACTGTATCTTTTTTCGAGAGGCGTCGGGGCAGTTGCGGAGGTCAAGGATGGTGGTAGACGGGCGGGCGGAGCCGCCGGAGGAGCTTCGAGATTCGGCAGGCCCTGAGCGACGTATTCCAGCGCGGAGGCTCGGAAGCTTCCATGCCGGCAGCAGATGCAGATGCCAAGGCTTCTGAGGTCGTACCTTGGCTACGAGTTGTTGATGAGCTTGTCGCGCTCGCAGGCCTCCTACTCCAAGCGCGTGGCGTATGTACTCGTACCGCGCGCAGAGGTCCCTTGCACCGGCATCCCGTCCTTGAGGTAGCTGACTGCCATGGCGGCGGAGTTGTGCTGGACTGGCTTCAGAGGCAGCTTCGGAAGTCAACCATGTCACGGTTGAATGCCGATCTCGGCCCGACCCGAAAGCAGTGACATCAGCCCACCTCACTTCCGTTCAACTCGCAATCGCTCCATGCTCGACCACACAGCCTACCCAGCCGTCATCGACGCCATCCTGCGGGTCGCCCCCTTCAACACGCTGCTCACGCTGCGCACAGCATCACGCGAGTTCCGCGCGCGCATCGACGCCGCCCTCGCCCAGCACCTCCGTTGCGAGTGGTACGATGTGCGCACAACCCGGGGTGGGCGACATCCTGCCTTCTGGGCACTGTGCACACAACCTCAGGTCCCACGCCCGGGTGGTCACTACTCGCTCCCGAAGCCGCTCGGCGACGCGTCGCTCCTGGGCGACTGGATGCCCACGCGGATTAATGCGCTGGACGTCGTCGGCCAGCAAAGCATCTACCCCCTCCTCCTGCTCACGCCGCGGCTCAAGCCGGCCACCGCACGCCTCTGGGTCTGTGGCACGCCGTCGGACGTCGACGCCCCCCTCGCACTGGATGCCGAGGCGATCGTCGTGATGGGCCGCCCCTTCGGCTCGCCCGGCCCGTTGCCGGTCCACGAAGAGCCCGCCGTCGCACTCACCACGCGCGTCCGCCGTGTCGTGTACCACCTCACGGACAAGTACGCGGCCAACGCCGCGCTCTTCCGGCAGATCGAGCCGCGCGCAGCCGTCCTGCGCGACTTTGAGATCGTCGTCATCGTCTCCGGGCTGAACCGCCGCGGTGGCTTCCTCCTGTGGGAGATCGCGCATCTCCAGCGAGACCACCCCCACCTCCGCGTCACAGTTGTCAACCCGCCCGCCGGGCCCATGGCCGCGTACCCCGGCCCCGTGTCGAGCCAGGAACTCGCAGTGCGCTCCGGCAGCTTCCGCGAGTGGGCGCGGGCGGTCGTGGAGCGCGAGCGGGAGCGCGAGACGTTCGAGGGACAGTGGAGCTTCCACTCGTTCGAGACCTACGAGCGACTCGTCGGTGCACGGCGGCTGGCTTTGGAGATGGGTGTGATATGATCTGTGTGGAGCATGAGGAGAGTGTAGAGTGGCTTGGTGGGATCAATCTGCCCTTGTTCCGTGCCGATCACGCTGATCACACGTACCACCGTCACCCTGCCTTCCACCCCTAACGATCCAGTCAGCCTTCCACTCCTCTCGTCTTCATCCTCTACGCCTCAACACATCCCTCAACATGCCACCTCGTTCTAACCTCAAGCGTACACATGAGACAACTCCGCCCATGCCGGCTGTCAAGGACGCTTCAACCTCCGCTGTCGGTATGTCTACCCACCACCTTCCCTTGCTGACCACCGCCAAGCCGCTGAGTACGGTGCCCTCATTCTCGACCTCCTCTGCGCCTCTTCCCTCGTGACTCCCCGTGACCTCCTCCCTCTGCGTGGAGTTGCCAAGCTGTACCGTGACTTCATCGACCCCAAGCTCGTGGCGCACGTCTCCCTGCACACGCTCCCCAACCACAAGACCGTTATTCTCTCGGGCACCGGCAACGAGGCCATCCCAGGGCTAGTCCCCATCAACTACGCCAGCCTGTCCCAGCGCAAGGTCTACTCCAAGAGCTCGACGCGTCTCGAACACACCGCCATCCTCAACATTGCGAACGTCCCTCGTCCGGACCTCCTACACTTGCAGCGGTTCTTCAAGAACGTCCATACCATTCGTCTCGAGTCGGACCTCCTCGGGATGCACACCTACCAGCCCCCCGCCTTTGGTCGCGCCGACAGTACCATGATTGTTTTCCCGTCGTTCATGCCCAGCATCCACGAGGACGACGTTCCCACGCGCTGCACGGTGCCCAGCAACATCTCCACCCTCGTCCAGCACCTCAGCGCCACCGTGGACCTCCCTCCGTTCCTCAGTCTTGTCGGTGAAGGCTCTGGTCGTGGCGCTGTCCTCTTCAAGCAGCCCGGACTTAATGTCAAGAAGGAGGTCTGGATCTTCACCCACTTCGCGCTCAAGGTTGATCCGGGGCGTATTGGTCTTTACGACGACCGTGTCCTTGACGCGTCTGACGACCTCATGGATGAGCTGCTCAATCTCACCGCCGCCCGTCTCAACTCGCGCTCCATCGAGCTTACCTTTGTTGACGGTGACGAGGGGTTCAAGAACCTTTTCGACGCGTTCAAGGCGTTTCTGGGTATGGACGACGACCACGTCAACCGTGACCCAACGCGTGCCGATGTTGAGCACGCTATCAAGGGCCTCCTTGGCCAGCACGGTGGCGTCGAGGACTTCGAGAAGCTCACTTTCATGACCTGGGACGAGTACGCTGCCACCCTCACGCCCGAGCAGAAGGCTCTGCAGACGATTCCCGACCACGTAAGGCTCTCGAAGTGCATATGGGCTAACAGCATAGTATATTAAAGCCATGGAGAAGGTCCCAGACATGCTTCTTCCCAAGCTGTGCGAGCGCTGCTACGTTGTCCATCAGGACGAGGATGACGACGATGCTTGCCGCTGAGTTCCTTGAAGCCCATGACTCCACAACCCGCTCCGTAAACTATTGGCCACAACCCCACTTTGTAACCATCCATGATGGTATGAGGGTCTCTGTGCAGAACTGTGGCCCGTTGGCGAGGCGGGGTGGGCAAAATGCCAGTATGACAACCGAGACAAGGAACGTTTGGGCCTGCGGTTCTCGGGGCTGCCGTGCATCCCCAGCACTCCGGTGATCCGGTGACGCGTAACGCCCTAAACCACATCCACGTCAACAGCCTCACTCCCATCTCCTTTGCTTCACACTTCACACTTCACACATCACACATCACACTCTCTCTCAATCTCTCGCTTACACCTCTTCCTCTACCTTCATCAATACCCTTCACACCTTCTTCCCCTCCCCAGTCTCTTCCGATCCTCCTCCCCAGGCTCCTCAAGATGGCCGCTCCTCACAACCTTCCACCCCAGCCTTCCTCGACAGGCGAGCACGCACCAACCTCCCGCGTCGGTGAGTGTTCTCACCATCTTCCCTTTCTGACCCCTTCCAGCCACACAGTACGGACCCCTCATCCTGGACCTCCTTTGCAACCCTTCCATTGTCCCCCCTTGCGACCTTCGGGCTCTCCGCAGCGTCGCCAAGAGGTACCGGGACATCTTCAACACCCGCATCATGGCGCACGTTGCCTTCGTCTCCACCCGAGGCATGACGCATGTAACCTCGCCCGGCGATGACAAGGGCATTCCTGGATTCTCACCCGTCAATTACACCGATCCAACGCAGAACTACTACGGGGACGAGACCGACAGAGAGGATGACTCGGAGAGGGGCCGCGTCAACTTCGACAACGTGGCCCGTCTCGAGAGCACAACGGTTGTCGACATTACCCGGGTCTTCCGCTCCGACCTCGTTAAGCTGCAGGCGTCGCTGAAGAATGTCCACACGATCCGCCTCTTTTCCGATGACTTCGGTTATCACACGTACCGTCCACCTCCCATCGGCCGCCCGAACAGCACCATGGTCGTTTTTCCTTCCTTTATGCCCCGACTTCCCGAGGACGACTTCCAAGACTTTAAGCGTACCGTCTCCAGAAACGTCACCACCCTGGTCCAACACCTCAGCAGTGCGGTCTTCGGCGAGTATGGGTGTGGCCGCGCCGCTGTTCTCTTTGATGAGCCTGGGGCAAACGTCATTCAGGAGGTCTGGGTCTTCACCCACTACGAGCTCACCGTTGACGAAGGCTGTCTTGGCCTGTACGGCAACCGTGCCTTGGACTACCGTAGGAAGTTGGATCGAGAACTGTGGCAGCTTGTCTCGTATCGCCTCACTTTCTCTTCAATTGAGAAGCTTGTCCTCGTGGACGACGACGACAGTCTCAAGAACCTGGGAGGCGCCTTTACTGTGTGGTTAGATGAGAAGGAGAACGGCACATCTGCACGGCGTGTCATCGAGGACGAGATTAAGGACCAACTGGGTGTGGACAACATCGACAAGCTTCACATCATGACCTGGAGCGAGTACGAAGGGACCTCACCCCTGAGCAGAAGATACTGCAGGCTCTTCCCGACGGTGTGAGTCAATTGTCTATCTACTCTGATTGCCCCGCTGACGACGCAGTACTCTGAGCGTATGTCCACGGTTGCCGATAAACTACTTCCCCAACTTTGTGATCGTTGCCACATTGCCCACAGCTTCCACCGCAACCTGCCTCGCATCTGTAGTTACTAGGTGAACCACGTCCGTACTCTCTCTTTCTTGTAATATGTATATTTTGTGTTAGTTTCTGTAAACTGGCAGGGAGTGATGTCCAGCTCTCCAATCTCCAGAAGTTCCTGCCGCAGGTTCACACCGTCCGCCTTTTGCCGGACATGGACGGCTTCCACACCTACCATCCCCCCACGATTGGCGGTCTTCACGCAATCATGGTCGTCTTCCCGTCGTTCATGCCCTACCTCGACGAGAGCTTCACCGCCATCAAGGTGCCCAACAACGTCTCTACCCTTGTTCAGCATCTCACCGACACCTTTGACCGCAGAAGTGTCCTTTTCAAGGATCCGGGCGCCATTGTCGAGACGGACGTCTGGGTGTTTGCCCACTGTGCACTCCAGGTTCACCCCGGCCGCGTCGGGCAGGTCGGCCACCGCGTCCATGACTTCGTGGATGCTTCGTACGAGACGCTTGTCAACCTCACCGCCGCCCGGCTCAAGGCTACTTCCATCGAACTCACGTTCGTGGACAACGACGATGGCTTTAAGAACCTCGGCCTTGCCTTCGATCGATGGGAAGTCAAAAGTCAATGATGACGGCGACGACACCCAGCGGGCTGAGGTCGAAGCCCACTCAAAGAGGTCCTCGGTTACGAAGGAATCGACCGCTGGGACAAGCTCCACTTCAAGGCCTGGACCGAGCCTTACGCCTGAGCAGGAAGCGCTGCAGACTGTTCCGGGCGAGGTGCGTATCTGTTCACATGAGACATCCCAAAGGGCATGGCTAACTTTGCAGTACAAACTTTGCAGTACGCTCAGCTGATGGAGAGCGTTACCGACGAAGTTCTGCCTGAGCTTTGCAACAGCTGATACACCATCTACTGCGAAAACAAGGACCACTGCCGTGACTGGTCGAGCCCTTTATTGTAGTCGATGTTTGCCAGTGACGGTGGGCTTAGTCGATGTGTGTGGCTGACTTGCAGAACTCGACCTTATAACGAATCCCCAGCCATCCTGCAACCCCACCATCTGCAGGTTATCCCTCCCTCGGACCTAGTACTGTACCTCTCATTGTAAATCCACACCACGCGGGGCTTAATACCCTTCTGCGCAAACCTGGCCGCAAAAACCTGGCGCCTTTACACCCATGTCTAGCGAGACACCTCTCCTCTCCCCTCACCTCTTGTACTGCATTCCACCTTGTCACATGAATCACCCACTGTACAACCTACCGCCACATTCCACTGCACCTCCTCCCGTCCTAGCAACCCCTAAGCCTTCTTCGGGAACTGGCGGGCCAGCGACTGGATGAAGGCGAGGTTCTCGACGTCCTTGTTGTCCTCCTCCTGCTCGCTGAGGCCGTACCGGGGGTTGGCCGAGCTCTTGACGATGGTGACCTCGCGAGTGGGGTTGACGTACACGAACTGGTTGTACACACCGATGCCGGCGAACTCGCCCTCGTCTCCAGGGGGGACCCACCACTGGTAGCCGTAGCCGAGAGGGAGGCTGTGGCCGCCAACGATGGGCTGACCAGGTGCACGCTTCGGGCCGTCGACGGTCGTGGCCTCTCGGACCCACTCCTTGGGCACGATCTGGCGCCCGTTCCACTGGCCCTCGTTGCGGAACAGCTCGCCGATCTTGGCAAAGTCCTGCGCGCTGAGGTTCAGGCCGGCGTAGGCGAACTCGACATTCTTCGAGTCGACCAGCCAGTAACCGGGGTAGCGCATGCCGAGGGGCTCGTACAGCTTCTCCTGCATGTACTCGGTGACGCTCTTGCCCGTGGCGCCCTTGACTGGGGTTAGCAAGCTTGGCGGCCGACTACAAGAAGCGGCTGCACTGTGGGGCGTGCGCGCCGAGGGCCAGCAGTTCATGCTCCAGACCGGCACGACGCGGCAGTGCGTGCAGGGGATCGAGGCGTTCCAGGCGCCGACCAACGTCGCGATAGACCTCGACACGCGCCCGATGCCCATGCAGCAGACACTCCCGCGTCGCGCGGACCAACTCACTGAGAGCGCCGAGCACCTGCGTCTCGGCCGAGTTGTAGCGGCACACGGTGTCGGGCTCCGCCTCGCGCACCATGTTGGCGATGAACTCGTCGAGGGAGCCGCCATTGACACCCCTAGCGGCCGCGCCAAACGCCGCAATGTCGCTCTTGGGGTCGCTGTAGTCCTCGTTCCAGCGGGCACCCGACGACATGCGGAGCACGACGCGGATCGGCACGCCGTCGTACGCGCTCCCCGGGTTGACCTTGACGTAGTTGGAGATGGGCTCGTCGAGAGACTTGATCAGGCCCTCGGCGTGGGCGATGCCGACGAGCGTCGAGGTGAAGCTCTTGGCGACCGACATCGAGAGCCAGGGCACGCTGGGACCGCTCGTGAGCCAGTACTTCTCGAAGGCGACCTTGCCGTCGTGCAGGACGAAGAGGGCGCCCGTGCACGTGTCCGAGATGAGCGCCTCGACAGAGTGCTCCTTGCCGTCCACGCCGGTGTACGTCTCGGGGAGCTTGAGCTCCTCCCCGGCCGGGAAGATGTACGGCTTGGTGCTGGGCTCGAGCTTGGACACGGGGCAGAGCTCGTTCAGCCGGCAGAAGTTGTCGTGCTGCGGAACGCCGGTGAACAGGCCAAAGTCAAAGAGAGTCTTTGTGTTGTTGTTCTCGCCCATGGTGTGAGAGTGCGGTGTGGGAGGTGGTGTGGTAGGAGGTGTGGGGCTCAAGACTGTTGTCTGTGGTTGGCTTATTTACCTTGTGTGCAAGGCGGAACCGACCCGCACCGGGGGCCGGTTATCGACAGCTTCGAGCTGCCCACCTTGTCACCTGACCTTGGCTGGCGGGTAGCGTGCTGTTACGAGAGCATGCGAGGAGGTGATAGTGGCTTGGAGAGGTGGATTGGTCGCTGACTTAGTCTATGGGGTTGCCGAATCTGCCTAATCTCGCGATCGGTTATCGCTTCCCGTGTTCACCGACATCCGACCCACCCACGCGACCGCATGCGACTTCCACCGTCTGCACGCACAACTATCTCCTCGCGTCTTCGGTCACCGGCGCGCGTGGTCATTGATAGCCATCGGTAGCTCCTCTGCGGTCATCGACAGCCATCGGTAGCTCTTCGGTCACCGGGGCACGCTCGGTCATCGGTGATCCTCTCCTGGTGTTCGCCGATATCGGACCTGCATAGCTCGCGACGCGACGTCCAAGACACACCCAGGCGGGACTGGCCCGGAAGGGTGATAGCCCGCTGCGCAGGACACCAGGGCACGCCATTGGCGCGCCTGGTGACTGAACATGATACGCACGAAGTGGGCAGTCACCCCTCACCATGCCCTGATGCCAATACACTGGCGCTGGCCCTTGCTCATCCCATCGACCATGGACCGGGTCCGCCGGAGCCCATGGCCCCAGAGCCCAAAAGAGGAGCGCTCGCTTCCTGCGTCGACATCTGAGAGATTCGAACTCTCGCGTGCAGAGCACACGGCCTGCTTGGCATGTAGTAGCAAGGCCGCCCGATAGGCCACTACGGGAAGATGCCTGTGGCCAGAGAGTTCGTGGAAGTGCTTTTGAGCTGGTGGTTCGGCTGCCACGTGGTCGACAAGTCAAGCTGCGGACCCAGAAGTCGCGGAGAGGCAAACCCGCTACATGCATCGCTAATCACCTCGTCTACTAGCACACTCTGCCATGTTAGAGACGACCATCCCGCCCTGCCCACTCCGGGTTGTAAGAGGGCGGTACAACCACCTCGTTCGGCACCGCCCCGCCGTCAGCCTCCTGGCGCCATATCGGGGCCGGCGCCTCCGACGTCGGGCTGAACAACGCCTTGGTCTGGGCCTCGAGCCCCGGGGTGGAGAGAGCAGGCGTGCCGACAGACGAGGGCGCAGAGCTCGGCGTGTCGGTGGACGATGGTGAGCCCGAGGTGCCCTGGCTTCCGCTCGTGTTGGTCAACGGCTGGGCCCCGCGCTGCATCTTGACCTCACGCGGGGCCAGGGCGGGCGCGATAACAGTCGGGAACGGGTGAATCTGCTCCATGCTGTCGACGCCGTCGATATGACGCTTCTTGAGCGGGCGGCTGGCGTCAGTTCAGTGGAACTCTGAGAACTCACGCGCTGCCATTCTCGACGTCGTTCTGCGCACGGCGGCGGCGGAGGACGAAGAAGATCAGGGCACCGATGAGCGCAGCGCCGACGACACCACCGACCTGGAGTCAGCTTGCTCACCGGCAAGTACTCACGACACCCCCAGCGATGGCACCGACGTTGGTCTTGGCAGGCGCGGATTGGGCCGTCGCGCCGGAGCCCTGCCCTGAGGCGATGCCGGCGGTAGTTGTTCCATTATCGCCGGCAGCGTCCGAGGCGGTGTTGGCCGGCTTGGGTTTGGGCGCGTCGAACGGCCAGTACTGCCCTGTGCTGGTGTGAGCTATGTTCACGCCTCGGTCAGCGACTCACTAGTTCTGGGCCCAAGGGATAATCTTGGTGCTGAGGAGGAAGCACCCGTCGCTGTCGTCGGCAGCGCACTCGGCAGTGAACGTGTACTTGTCCTGCGGGTTGAGGGGGGTGGCGAGGAACGTGTCGTGCGCGAGCCACGGGCGGTTAGTTGAGCGGGAGAGGGCGGCCTCGGGATAGCCTCCGGGCAGGGGAGGGTCGAACGACATCTTGACCGTGCCAAAGTTGGGACCCACGAAGCCCTCAAACTCCAAGTAGGACATGTTGGCGGCGATCGGCATGGTCACCGACGCTCCTGGGGGCACGAGGATACCCTGCTCCGAGCCGCCATCCCCGAACTGGAACGTCTGCGGCTTGACCTCCCCGGTGAGGGTCAAGCGTTGGTCAACGCCATTGGCGTCGATGAAGTTGAGCTTGTTCCCGGCCCGCCCGTCGTGCACATGGTCTACTGGCCTGCCAAAGCTAGAGTGAGCTCGGTCCTGCCTGGCACGTACATCTCGAGTGACACCAGGGGCTGGGTGTGGGCGGTGAGGAACTGGACGGTCGCGCCGTTAAGCTGCGGCCCCGTCACGATCGTGAGGTTGTGGAACGTGTTCTGGAGCTGCTGCGCCGAGTTCTTGGGCGCTGCGAACCAGATGTTCCCCTGCGCCGCTGGCCGGTTGAGGTTGTACAGCGAGAAGTCGTCGGTCGTGAGCGTCCGGCCGTCCAACACGAACCGGATGGTGTTGGGGTCGCCCCCGTCCCACCCGGCCGGGGTGCTGATCGCTGGCGCCTGCAGCCCGCCCCAGAGCGTGATGTTGGGTCCGGAGAAAAAGAGGCTCACGGCCTGCCCCGGCTGCGAGGTCTGGAGCACGGTGCCCGTCTCGCGCGCGTCGTACTCGCCCCTCGTGGCCGGCAGCTGCGCCTCCCACCCGCCCGTCGGCGGGGTGCTATTGTCGAGCCGCGCAAACTCCCACCCGTCGGTGAGGGGCTGGGCGGTCGCCGACTGGCCCCGGAACCACACGATGTACCCGAAGTTGGGGGCGTAGTTGGCCTGCGCGATGGCCGTGGCCGCGAGCGCGGCGCTCGCTACCATGCGGAGCAGCGAAGGCATGATGAGAGATGTGAGAGATGAGAAGAGGAGATCCAGGAGATGCGTTCAGCTTGATGAGTGTTCTTCTCATCACGCGAGAGTCGGAGAGCCTGGGCTTCGTGACTGGTCGCAGCATCAGCGTGATTTCCGGAGTCGGGGGCTGTTGACGGACGGTGAGGTAAACGCATCGCCGTTCGTCAGGGAGTCGAGGGCAGTGCTTAGACCTGCCTCCTAGTCCGGTGCAGCGCTTCTCATGCACTTGGCGCATGGAGAATCCTGCATCGCACCTTCTGTGTCGTATCTGCACTTGCGAGTGCAGCAACGAGCATCGAAAGGCAATGTGATGCACGACAGCGAACCTGAAACACTGCCTAGGCTCGAACGACAGTACGACGTATAACGTAATTGCCCTGTGTTTGGTCCACCCCCCGGTTGACTCTGGTGCATGAGTTTCAAACTGTGCGCATGGTGTTGTCGTTGTCGTTCTTGCACCGTTGAATCCTAGACCCAGTGTCGCCAGACCCTCGCGTTACGGGAGGGGGTAGCCTGTCCGAGATTATCGGAGGCCTAGCTGACGGTAGATCCCGAGGGCTGTGAAGGCGGGAGGAGGGTGGGAGGGAGAGGCAGGGCCTGCCATTGTTCTGACGAGCTGACTGGATACCATGCCCAAGCTTCGGACTGAGGTGGGCCGAACTGAGGGAAGGAATGGATGTGAGGTGCCACAAACGCCGGCTCGCGGCCACCCCACTCAGCACCCTGACTACCCTCTTCTGCCAACTCGGCGTCTGCTCATGTCGCGCACAGCTTTATGAGGGTATCTCAATCTACAAACACTCCCAACGACTCTACCACGATCTTCAGGCGGGCGGGGATGTCGATCGCATCCTCCAAGCGGCCAGTGGGCAAGATGATGTGGGCCTGATGGCAGCTCAGCACGACGACCAAGAGCGGACCGTTTACTAACCTCGTAGCTCGGATCGGTGATGTAGCGGTCGCTGAGCCCTGGCCCCCACTCGATGGCGATGATGCCCTCGCGCTTACACTGGCCGAGCACGCGCCGCAGCTTGGCGGCCAGCACAGCGACGTGGGGGTGCAGTGCCTTGTCCCGCGCGTGGACGGGATCCAAGGGTGGAGGGACGTTGAAGGCGACGCGGCGGCGGCGGGGTGGCATGGGTGGTGGGTGGTGGGCGGAAAGTAACAAGTGAGTGATGGGGACGTCTGAGGAAGACGGTTTAAGACGCGCCTGCGAGGGTGGAGGTGGCGACCGTAGTCGCACTAGCGTGCTGTGGCACTGCGGCGTCGCCCTGTTAATCCATACACCCGAAGTCACAGTTGCAGTGAGTCAACGTACGCGGTGAGGGTCAGAGTTCAAGAAAGTACATACGATACAGATTAACACGTCTCCCGGGGCTGTCATCCCTCATCCGTCCCCTCCTGCTGCCCCTCCGCTGCCGCCATCAGCCGCGCAAAGTCGAACTGGTCGGCTGGCGCAAAGCTCATGTTCTCGACGCTGTACCCGCTCAGCAGATCGCTGACCCACACGGGCGAGGGTCCCGCGCTGTGCGCGCTCTGGGACCGGGCGATGCTCTCGCGCAGACTCGTCTCTGTCGCGGGCGCGACATTGCGCGGGTCGTCTCGCACGTCCGTCTTAAACCGCCGCAGCAGCCCCTGGTCGGGGAGGCTGATGAACGTCTTCTTGGTGCGCGCGGGGGCCGCAATGCCCGAGCCTGCTGTCAGCTGCGCCAATCTGCGGCCTACGTTTCTCAAGGAGGCTGGCGACGTAGCCTGCGCCGGCCCAGTAGCTCTCGATGCGGGAGATGGCGCGAAGGAGGGCGGTGAAGTTCTGCTTGGCCATCGAGACCAGGAAAAGGTCGCTCGCGTGCGATGCGCCTCCCGTTGGGCCACTGCTGTCGCGTAGCTCGGGCTCCGTCGGCGTCGGGGTGCGTGTCCGCGCCTGCGCCTGCGCGGCGTGCATCTCGTGGATTAGCGCCATGGCTGCAACGTAGATCGGCTGGACGACTATCGGCGTGGCCGTGTAGCTTGAGTGAGAGACGAGGTCGGCAAAGACCATGCACTCGCCGATCTGGCGCGTGCTCGCTATGGCGAGCTTGACGTTCCGCGGCATGCTGCGGTTCAGAGGCGTCTCCTCCCCACTCGGTGACTTGAGCAGGTCAGGGTGGTACACGAGGGCGAGCACGGCGTTGGCCCACAGGTGCAGCGCGAGGAACGTGCCCCCGTGCCCACGGCCGTGCTGGTACTTGAAGTTCTCGGCGGACCAGCGCATCTGGTCCGGCAGCGAGGCGTAGAACTTGACGAGGTGGGCCTGCAGCTCCGCGAGCTGCTGCGCGAGCGGCTCGTCTGTAGCCACGAGGGTGCGCGCGCGCCCGCGCCGCCCGTTCAGCACGTTGCTGATGCGCCCGCAGATGATCATCAGGCGCGTGAGGTACACGAAGGGGACGGGCTGGACGGGCTCGGGCGCGAACTGGGCCGTGTTGCGCGCCGGGTCCGGGAAGAAGTCGGCGTCCTCGGGCAGCGGGATCTCGATGATGTCCTCGGGTATGCTGGCGGGGCGGCCGGTCGCAAACGCGACGACGCGGTCGGTGACAAACAGCGTCCAGAAGAGCAGGCGTGTGCGCACGAGATGCGCTTGGTCCTCGTACAGCTCCGAGTTCTCGTGCACTCCCAGGTCGATGGCCATGCGCATCGCCATGCCCGAGTACTGCCACAGCCCTGAGTCCGAGTTCTGCCCGTAGCTCGCCCACGCGAGCATGAGTAGGCCAGTGGCGACGTCATACGCCGGCAGGTGGAGGAGGGGAATGACCAGCTCCTGCGCCTTGGCGACAAAGGGTGCGCAGGCGGCCACGCCGTCCGCATCGCTCTCGCCGCCGAAGCGCGCGCCGAGCGCGAGAATGCAGTTGGCAAGGAAAGCACTCATCGTCCCGCTCGCGTACCGCTCCTCCATGCGCCGCCGCGACAGCGAGGGGAAGTGCTGGCTCATGTGCTTGAGGAACTTTTCGAAGATCGGGTCCCACACGTGTCGGTGCGGCAGGCCGCTCGCGTCGAAGAGGTCTGCCGGTGCCGGCGGTGGGCGCATGCTGCGCTCCGACGGCGTCTCGGGCTCGGGCGCACGCGCAGCGCCCCCGTCGCGCCGGTGCAGCTTCAGGCTGATCCGGTTGATGCCGGGGTTGAGTGCCGTCGTCCCGCTGAAGCGGTAGTAGTAGAGCTCGACCTCATCGTCCTCGAGGTCCCCGGAGATGTACGCAGTCCCATCCAGCGCCTGGAAGAGGCGAGTGTCGGTCCCCGGGCTGTTGTTGTTCAGGAAGCCCTCGAGTGGGCCGAGCGAGGACAGGTCGGGCATCTGCGCCGCCGGCAGGCCTGGTATCGTCTGGTCGAACGTGTCGAACGAGAAGCCCTCGGGGAGGAAGTTTGGCGGCCACACAAAGTTGCTGGCTCCCGCCCACGGGTCGCCGAGTTCGAGGTGGGGCTGCGCGCTCCCGCTCCCGCTCCCCGACGAGGGTATGGATGGGGGCTGCACCTGCGCGCCGTTTGCGTGGTCGGGGCTGATCCCGTAGTGGGTCATCCCCGGCCCCGGGCGGGCCGACGCCGCTGCTGTGGCCTCGACTCGCCGCGCCTCCTCCATCTCTCTCCGTGTGCGCTTGCGTCGCCGCCCCGCGGGCCATTCGCACGTGGCCCCCGCCTTAGTACAGGCCGTACACACTGGCTTGGTGCCACTGCACCGGATACGTTTCGCGCGGCAGTAGAAGCACGCGAGCTGGACGCGCGGTGCGTTATCCTCATTCCTGTCTCTCGTCAGCCACATGCCTGTGCCCATATCCACACATCCGTCACCATCCTCAGTAGCGAGAGTGGGCCCGCATCCATGCTAGAACGCATGGAAATGGTGTGTGCGGGCCCTTGTGGACATGGATGGCACGCAGGGTACTCGAGGCGACTCACCTCAGCGAAGATGCGCCATCATGCGCCTCCGATGACGGTCCTGCTTGCCCCCCCTGATGACTCGACATGCCGATTCGGGCCGTGCGTCCGGCTACTTGATCCTCGCTTGTTGAAGCTTGTTTGGATCGAGCTTGAGGTGGGTTATGGTTGAAGAAGATGCACCGGAGTGTCGCTCGGTGGGTGTGGAGCGCGTGCCGGCGTTGGCGGCAAGGTGAGAAAGGAGAATGTGAGGATGGCGGGCGAAGAGCAGAGCGAGTGCCCTTTGGCCAGCCTATTGCCCATACCCCAGGCAGGTCGACTGCGGCGTGTCAGTTTCAACGCCCATGTAAACCCGCTCAGGAGAAGTCGGGCCAAACCAGCAAGTTGCCGACTCCACATTCCAAAGTCGCCGCTTGGCAGCTGGCTGGCAAGCTGGCAGTTGTAATTTGTTTCCGCTAAGGATGGCGGTGCCAGCCCGCCTCGCCGCCTCGCTGCATACGAGCAAGCCCAACGCAGCCTTCGCGTTCAAACAACGGTTGGGATGGGGAGGGATGTTGACCATGACATTCACAGGTACAGAGTTGCATCCGAATATTATCCGCACTGCCGACTGTGCCGACAGTTGGCCGAGTGTGCGAGCGCAATAAGGCTCAGGCGAGGTACTGGTCCCAGAGCTTGCGCTGGTCCTCCGTGCCGTCCCACACAAAGTTGACCGTTCGCACCTCGTCAAAGCCTTCCTTGGCTGTTGGAGGCTCAAAGCCGCTCTTGTATGATGCAAAGGCAGACTCAGGTAAGATCTCGCGCTTTGGTTCGTCCTTCGGGGCATACAGCGCGCGGTAGCGGTTGTTGTGGCGGGCGAGGTCAAGCGGGCAGGCGAAGTGGAAGATACGGATAGGCACCTTGAGCTCACAGGCCAGGTTGACGTAGAGCTTGCGTGTAGCAACGTCACGGTTGGTGTTATCGACAACAACGCGGCGGTCACTCAGGAGATGCTCCCGAGCGACACGAACACACTTCTCCTTCGTCTTGAGAATGTCCTGGTTCACGTGTTCGTAGTCAGAGAAGTAGCGGCGGTAGAACGAGGTCTTGCCGGCTGCCCTGAAGATCAGAGCAGGTTGGGACGGTCACTCACGGTGGTCCAACAAAGATGACCAACTCCTTAGTGTCGCGCGTGATAGGGGTGCTTGACGGAACGACAAGCGGCACTGAGTTAGCTAAGAGTGAGTTTGAGGACCGTACAAGAGTCAAGGTCTTGGATGCCTCCTGGTCGGAATGAGATGGGAGGGTTTGGATATGCTGGTGGCCGGCCAAGGAAGTGCTCCTGGGTGTCAGCAGGCGTACCTCATGGACTTAGACACCTACTTCTGGCGTGACGAACTTGATCCCGGCGTTCAGCGCCATCGTGTAGTCGGTGTTGCTGTGGTCTCCCTTCCTCCCTGCAGCATCTCCCACATACACTGCAGTGTTCCAGTCTGCTGTCAGCGTGTGCTCGGCTGCAAGATGACGTGACCTACCAATCTTCCACCCCTTGTCTTCGTACATCATCCGCAGGTAGTCAATCATGCCCGTCCTCGGCTTGCGGTACTTGTCCTTCTCCAGCGCAGCCATGATTCGCAAGGGGACGTTGGGCAGCTGTTGTGTAAGCTTCATCAACTGAGGAGTTGGGGCGTAAGGAGGCGCACAGGAGTCCGCGGTTGACTGCCTTGGTGGCTGAAACCACCCGCCACCTCAGGAAAGCTGCGCTCACCTTCGCCGCGATCAGAGGAAGCTTGCCCCGCCACTCTCTGCGGACCTTGGGGCCCTTGAACGCCTGGTTGCTTAGGATGACAATGTGCTTCCCATCCTTGTGGTCTTGCTTCAGGCGCTTGGGCACCGAGTCGTCCCACCACTTCCAGTCATCGCTGCCCTTAGGGAAGGTTTTGCCGGAGCGCGTGGTGATGAGCGTGCCATCGAGGTCATATAGGACAATCTGGACTGGCTCAGATGGTGGCTCGTCCATGAGGGGATCGAGGTGGCGGTAGTGCACGAGGGAAGGTATTGTGTCGTCGAACAAGCCAGGCGTGAGGTTGCCGCTGAAGAACGAGTGGACTGCGTGAGCTCAACGTAGGACGCGTGAGCTCACCCTTCTTGGCCGGTGGCTCTATTGGAGACTCTGTCGACTTGCGCTTACTCATGGTGAGATAGCGAGGAAGGGAGAGTGGATAGCGAGGACGCAGGGTGATGTGCAGCAAGGTGATGTTGACGGAACCGACGCGTCGAGGTTGGCTGGGGTGACTCAACCGGAAGTACCGGTATCTATATCCAGGGTGGAGCCGAGGTGTGGAGGCGGCAATGGCGGATAGCGGGAGTAAAATACCACGTGTGTGTGGGGTCATTAACCTATCGCGTTATCGGTCGGTTTGAATGTCGAATCCAAATGGTCCAAATGGGATATGAGATTCGAGTCGCACACGAGAACAACGGGGTCGGCCCGGACAAGCAGCCAAGCGGAACAGAACAACGTTCTCTCCAGCAATCCAGCTGCATCTCCATCTCTCTTCAACTCATCTACAACAATGTCCACAATCGCAAACGGGGCATCCAAGGACTACTCTCCGGAGACCTTCAAGGTCCTCCTCAAGAAGCTCGTTCAGAGCCCCACAGACTTCACCGCCGAGGACTGTGGGCAGGCGTTCGAGCACCTCGCGCGCGACCGCGCCGCCCCGGCGCAGGCCGGCGCTTTCTTGACGGCCCTGACGCTTTCGGGCCTCGACACGAGCGCGTCCGTCGTCGCGGCGTGTGCCGACGTCATGCGCCGCCACTCGGTGCCCGTCAACAACGTCAAGGCCGAGCCTGAGAAGCCGCTTGCCGGACACGGTATGTGGGACTATGGATACTCGGACCCCGAGGGCGACGGGTACGCCGGCCTCGTCGACATTGTCGGCACGGGTGGCGACGGCTGGGACACGTACAACGTCTCGACTACGGCGGCGGTTGTTGTCGCGGGCACTGGTCTGCGTGTGGCCAAGGTGAGTGGAGCGAGCGGATGTCCTTCTCCGCTCTGCGGAGAGGTGTTACAAAGAGGCAGTGTACGCCCAGCCACCCCGAGATCTGCAGGCTCTGCTGAGATCATTGTGTGGCGTGCCCAGTTGTCCATGTGACGCCCCCCAAGCCCCCTCTTCCGCCCCCATGGCCCCATTCCTCCGCTGACATCGCAGCACGGCTCTCGTGCAGCAACCTCGACTTCCGGTTCCGCTGACCTGCTCATCGCGCTGGACTGCCGGCTGTCGTTCCCCGTCGAGGCGCTCAAGGACTTCCTGCCCGCCTCCCCCTTCCTCTTCCTCTTCGCTCCCCACTACCACCCCTCGCTGGCGCACATCGCCCCCATCCGTCGCCAGCTCAACTTCCGCACCGTCTTCAACGTCCTCGGCCCGCTGATCAACCCCGCGCGCCCGCAGCGCATGGTCCTCGGTGTGGCCAAGTACGAGCTGGGTGACACGTTCGCCGAGGTGCTCCGCCTGCTCGGCGTCGAGCGGGCACTCGTTGTATGCGGCAAGGAGGGATTGGACGAGGTCTCGATTGCTGGGCCTACCTGGGTGAGTTCGCCGGAAGTCTCTGTGCCCTCCTTGCTCTTACTGGAACGCTGCTGACATGCAGATCTGGCGCCTCGAGAATGGCAAGATCCAGCGCTCTGAGATCGACCCCGTGGAGGACTTCGGTCTTCCGTACCACCCCCTCTCGGCGGTCAAGGGCAGCACGCCAGAGGATAACGCGCTGACCTTCAACGCGATCATGGACGGCACCGCGCCCCCTCCGCACCTCGCCAACCCCGCGGGGCCGGACGCGCCCTCGATGGAGGCGATCAAGGACTACATCCTGATCAACGCGGCCGTGCTCCTGCATATCTCGGGGCGTGCCAAGACGTGGCGCGACGGCGTGGCGCTCGCGCGCGAGTCTATCGAGAGCGGCGGCGCGCGCGCTGCCTTTGACGGCTTCCGCAACGCTAGCAAGCGCGCGATGGGCGAGGAGGGCCTCGACCTCCCCCCAGCGCCCGAGGACGACGGTGGTGTCGCCGCCCGCAACGGTTTCGTCAAGGCGTGGCTCCATCGCCGCAGGAGCGGTGCATCGACGCCCGTCGAGGGCGACAGCCCCGACCTGCGCGCGCTGCGCGCCTCGCTTCCCAAGCTGGACGAGGCAAAGCACGCCGAGTAGACTTGGTGTAGTGAGCGGAGTGAGCGGCTAGGCCCTCGTAAAATGGTCGGCTCTGCCGCACCGTCGTAGGCGGGAACCCTGTTCCTGAGCATGTATGCAGTCTTGAGCGGAACGTAGATCGCACGGCCTCCCGTCTGATGAGCGTTGTGCCGGTCTTGTGATCAACGCGATGTTACGAACGCGATGTGACCTGGAATGCCAAGAGGAGGCATCACCTGCTGTGAGCGGAATCTCCGGCGCTCCGGCGCTGCGCAGGCGGCTTCAACCGAAGGCCGGTCCGGACTGTCTGCAGTACGCCCGCATTCCGCATCCCCATCCCGACCGCAGCATGATGCACGCCCGCATGCCCGCCCGCCGGCCGCGGGAAACATGTCTGCATCCCGTGACACGGTGACATCTGCCGGCGGTCAGCTGACGCCCACCTCCGTGAGGCGCGGCTATCATCCAAGCCCGTACACGCACGCGCCCTGCCCACCAGCTTCTCACCGACCTCGCGACCTCTTGAACCCCTCGCTCACAGCTCCCTCGCTCCCCACCCCTCCCCTCCCCCTCGCTCCCAAACACGCCCGTGCACTCACACTCGCACTGATCTCGACTTTGCTCACAACGCAAACGGCAGCCATGCGCCTGGTTTCGAGGATCATCCATTCTCCAAGTCGCGCAGTCACGAAGAGCAACGACGGCGCGGGGATCGCCAGCAAACACACCGAGCTCAGACGCGGCCAACGAGACGAACCGCGAGAGCTTCTGCTCACCGCCGCTTCTCTTCAGCAGCGTAGATATACCTCATTGTCCTCGAGCAAGGGGACCACTTCCTTGCCACCCCCCCACTCTCGCCCAACGACGCCCTCGTTGCCTGCCACCCCCTCCCCACTCCCAGACGCCCATCAGCGTTTCAACCCTTCACCCCACCGCCACACAATGCAGGCGCTCTCCCGGCACCGGCGGATGTTCTCCAACCCTGGCCCGCCGCCGCCGCCAGAACCCGTCGTGGTCGAGGACACGAACCGCATCCTCATCGCGGTGCGGAGCCAGTACAAGCTCCGCCTACGAGCGGACGACTACCTCTTCGCAGCGATTTCGCGCATGCTCAACGGCGAGCTTGTACGGCGGCGAGGTGAGTGCATGCGTGGGCGAGTGGAGCGCCCTCTGCGCGACGACGCAAGCACGGAGAACCGAAAAGAAGCGTCCCGCGGGGCCCAGATCTGCCCCCACGCCCCCTCCCTGTGATCAGCTGACCCCAGCCATCCGCCGTGGGGACAACGCCATCTCGGTATGGGACGACAAGATTGTCATCACCACATCCACGCGCATGGACGCCGACTTTATGCTTTGGGCCGTGGGCGAGACGGAGGCGATGTACCGCGAGGGCTGGCGGGTGACGGGGGTGGCGCGCGATCCGAGCAACGGAAGCCTGTTGTAGCGCCTGTCGATGCGCTGATAAGCACAGTGGGTTCGTTGGAGTCGAGGGTCGGGCTTGTCGAGCATAGTGTCCATATCTGTCTGCATATCCTGTTGTGAGTGAGCAAGAGTGTGTTGACGAGGCAGCCAACAACCCGGATGATCAGCTGCAGATCTGCGGAGCAAATGGCCTCCGCACACTTGTCCTCGCATTCGCCGCGCTCCCCGCGGGCCTCGATCCGGCCCCTCGATCAGGACCCTGCCCAGGCGCGTGAGCTGCGCAAGTGGCGTACGGGCGAGCTGCAGGTCTCCCGCTTCCGCCTGCACCACGCGGTGGCACGCCGAAAAAGGCTTGGCGAGCGAATTGAGGCATGCCGCCACGGCGCCACCCAAACAAAGAGGCTGGCTCCGAGGCTTAGCTTACTTGCCTTGGATTGCCATGTCAGGTGATTCCTCCAGGCTCACTCCTCCGCCGACCTGCCCCACGCAGCGTAATGTCTGCAGCTGCGGCAGTCGCCACCGGCCAAGTTCCTGCCGAGGGCCAGCATCCGAGAAACATTGGACAACCAGCATGCGGCCTTTGTTACCCTCCTCGTGTCGAGATCTGCAGATATGAAGAGCGTGATAGTGATCGCCATGCCCCACCCCCACCCCATCACACTCACATACTCAGCTCACCATGGCGCCACACACGCACGACCGGCTTCACTGGGTCATCATCCCCGTCAGCGCGAACATTGTCGACGGCAAGCAGTGGGACTCGCTCACCTACGCCATCTGCAACCGCCTCTGGCACCTTGGCTGTGAGTTGGGCGCTTATCTCCCAGACCCCGGTCGGATGCTGATGTCAGACGCTCCCCAGGGCGAGATCACCGTCACACACGCCAACAACGAGGTCGTCATCCCCACCTACCACCGCCTGAACGACGACGTCGTGGCCTACTGCGTCCGCCGTGCGTCCGAGGTGTACGACCCCCACACGGTGGGCCCCGCTCGCCGCGAGGAGAGCGACTTCTCCTCACCCCGCGCGCAGAAGCTCTCCCTCGAGCACATTGAGAAGTCGACCTCCCCCGTCGTTCCCATCCTCACCTCGAGCGGCAACACCCGCCCCGCCCCCTCGTCAACCATGGACGAGGGCAAGCACCTCCACCAGAAGCTGTACTGGGTCATCATTCCCGTCGACAGCAAGGGCTGCAACACCCACCGCCTGCAGGACGGCAAGCAGTGGGACTCGCTCGCCCTCGCGGTCAGCAACCAGCTGTGGACCCTCGGCTGTGAGTAACGCATGGAAGGGTAGGCAAGATTGGCTTGGCTGACAGCAGACGCACCCAAGGGCGAGGTGCTCGTGACGCACGCCAACAATGAGATCGTCATCCCCTCCATCCACCCCATCCCCGACGACGTCGTCGCGTACGCCACCCGGAAGGCTGGTGAGCTGTATGACCCTCACAAGGTCGGCCCGGCGCGCCGCGAGGAGGTCGACTTCAGCCACGAGGACGTCCCGCAGTCCGGTGCGCCCTCCACGTCCGCCGCGGGCCCCACGGTGATGTAAGGGGGCCCCTCGCCAAGCGAGATCTGGGAAGGAGGGAGAAGATACCACGGATCGGCAGAAGTTAATGCGATGCACCACATCGAGCGGAACTCCGCGGAGCAGTGACGGCCGTCCTCGAGCGCCCTCGCCGTCATCTCTGACTCATGACGCACACGAGTGTGGACAAAGCACTGGCGAGGGAGTGGGCGGGCAGTGGCTGGGCGTCACGTGGCATACCTTTTGTCTGGTGGAAAAAACTCCGAACCCGAACAGTCGACCAGCGCATCCGAGTGCCTTGTTTCGTCCTCGAGGAAGAGCCATCAGACGCGATCAGAACCAAAAGCAAACCATCAGTGAAGGGCGGGGCGGGGCCCGAAGCATGTGATGGAGCGTGTGGGGTGTGACGGGTGGGAATGAGTGAAGGATGGGAGGTGCAGGGCGATCTCGTGTGAGGAGGATGTGGCGCGATCCCATCGCTCAACTCCGGTGCGCGCTCGGTCCTTCGGCCCCCGTTCGCAAACCCCGACTACCCCGTATCTCGGTTGACACGGGACGGAAGTGGGAGGGCGCACGGAAGCGACGCGCCATGGCGCGCCGAGGCGAAGGGCGGGGAGGACAAAGGCTTCCTCACGTGCCGCCGACGCCCTTCCAGCCACCTCCCCAACTAAAGTATATGTAGAGCGAGCTCGTGCGACCCCGTCCCCAGCACAGATCCTCAACACCACACATTCTTGACTCTTGCACCTCACCATGTCCACCCTCCGCATCCCCATCAACACCAACTCCGGGCTCCCGCTCACGGCGTCCCCGACCTTCCGCGACCTTGCAGACTACATCCACGCGCGCCTCATGGCCGAGCGCAGTGAGTCTTCTTCCCGGCGCCCGGGCTCGAGGGTGGCGAGGGCGGCTGTCACCAGCGTGACCCGCACCTCATCCTCATTTACCCCGCATTGCGCCCCGCTCCACTGTCCCACGCCCCGCTGACCGAAGTCATCTCGCGCTGGGATCGCGCCGTCTCGCGCCACGGCGCGTGCATCGTCGTCCGCTCGCCCTCTCCGCTTCCCGAGCACCTCGTCGAGTGGACTGTGGCTGCCGCAGCCGAGTTCTACGCGCCCCTCACCCTCGGCAATGTCACGCGGGAGGAGGCGGGCAATCTCAACTCCGCCATGGCGGTGGCTGCTGGCGTCGCCGTCACCCCTGCCACGCCAGGCGCCCAGCCCGCCTCGGTAACCGCATAAGCCGGCGGCACACTCCCTCGATCCGGTCCACTCCGGCGCACTACGTCCACGCTAGTGGCTGCCCCCTCACACACGGGTCGTGCTCCGTACACGACGCAAACTCGCCCATGTACAGATACTAATTGTGTATAGCCTCGATGTACCTTGTACCACCTAGGCAGCTGCAGTTGTAGGAGTCGCTCGGTCAGTGAAACGCCACCATGGGTTGGGCCGATGGTACATGATTGAATGCTCTACGTGTCTACAGATACAATGCTCTAGCGGCGGTCGCGATCACGGTCACGGTCGCGGTCGCGCCTGTCGTCGTAGCGGTCACGGTCACGGTCGCGGTCGTCGCGGCGGGACCGTTCACGATCACGGTCACGATCGCGGTCTCGGCGGTCGTCCCTGGCCCTCTCGCGCTCGCGCTCGCGCGCCTTGCGCCGCGCACGCTCCTCCTCCGTCTCGTACCGCCCACGATCCCGGTCGCGATGATCGCGGTCGTCCGTGCGCCTGCGATCCCTATCGTCGCGGTCGCGGTCGTCCCTTCTACGGTCGCGGTCGCGATCCCGGTCGTCGTAGCGACGCTTGCTGTCGCGGCCGTCGTCGTCGTCCCGCCGCCGCTTCTCGCCGGGACTGGCGCCACGCGATGCGCTCACCTCCCTGGAGTCGATGGCAGCGCTGGTCTCGCGGCTCGGCTGGTTCGACTTGACTAGCAGGGCGGCGGCATTGAACCCGCGCCCGCCGCGGGTCGCGCGCTCCTCGCGCCGCTTCTTCGGGTCCTTCCGGCTCGGCGGGAGCTCGGAGGTGAGCGCTGTCGCGCCGATTCCCAGAAGTGCGGGGCGGGGCTTGGGGACGTGCATCGGCGTGTCGTCCTTCGGGTTGTAGCCCATGCCGCGGAGCATGGCCGCGCCAAACGCCTCGACGGGCACGGCGTCGTAGTCGTCCAGCGTGCTCTCGTCGGGGAGGGCGTTGAGGTCGCGGTCGAGCGCCTGCTCCTCGCTCATGACGTCGCGGTTCGCCGCGCTCTCGATCACGAGCTCGGCCGCCCGCCGCTGCGCATCCGAGACAGGCTCGTCACCTGCGAGAACGGCAGCAAGCGCCTCCTCGTCCAGCGTGAGGGGCTTGCGGTCCTCCTCCTCCTCCTCCTTGACCTCGTCCTTCGTCTCGTCCTTCGCCTCCTCCTTCGCCTGCGGCTTGGTCTCGGCCGCAGCGAGCGCTGCGGCGTCCGGCTTCTGGTCGTAGTCCGGGTCGATGTCGCCCGCGCGCCGCAGTCCGCGCCGCTGCGGCTCGTCGCCCGTCCGCTCGTGCGTCACCACCGGCCCGTCCTCGCGCCGCTCGGGACGGTATCCGGGCTTGCGACTCGCTTGTGTCGCGACCGCGCGCCAGTCGCGGTTCGGCAGCGGCGCAATGACGAGAGGCTCGGGCGAGCGCCGACCCAGCGCCCGCCCGTTCCCGAAGCCCTCGATGCGCTCGTCCTCGACTTTTGCCAGCGCTCGCTGGGGTCTGCGGCCGGACGCCGAGGCGAACGCTTCGCCCTCCTCGTCCGAGTCGTCGGCGAACATGCGCTGGCTAGGGGCGTTCCACGTTCCCCTCTTGGCGCCCGGGGGCTTGACGGCGAGAGACACGGGCCTGCTCATGTTGCCCATGGTTTTGGTGATGGACAAAGTGGATGGCCTGTTTTGGGCGATTGTCGATCGTTGAGTGGCAAAGTGACCAGCCGCCGGGTGGAGGTAGATTTTATTTGGTCCTCCCCAATAAACCCACCCTGTGCGTCACCACTTACCCACCCCGTCCAACAGACAGCTGGGAGAGAGCGAGCCAACAGTTGCCATCTCGACCACACCCATCGCCGACGGTACAATCAATCACCTCGGCATCATGGCAGCCGTCGAAGCAATCCCCCCGCCCTTCTTCAGCCCCTACCTGGACGACCAGCTTTCCAAGCTCGCCGCCAGGCAGATCCCATGGGAGGTGAGATGGTTGCCGAATCACGACTGATCCCAGGGCTACCAGCGCGCGAAGCTGCTCTCTCAGGAGGAGTGCACGCTCATCCGCTCTCTTGACAGGCTTGTGAGTGCGCGCGTTCTGGCACTTGTCAATGGCTAGCAGTCGTCTCTACAGTGTACCGGAAGTCTCCCTCATCAGCTGCATCTTGTTGGAGTCGCTGACCCAAGCCCGTCTCACAACGCGGCCACAAGATCGCGACCGAGGGCGCGCAGTATGCCAAGCTCTACATCGACTTACTGCGCAAGCTGCAGCGTGTCGACACGGTGCAGGCCGTGCTCGTGTCCATCTCGGTCATGCTCGCCGACATGAGCGCGTACCACTACTTCCACGACCTGCGCAAGGACAACCCGCTCGACCCGTACCAGCCCATCGTCAAGTGCCTCACGATGGACACGGACGAAGAGTTTGTCCACCTCGAGAGCCTGCGGATACTTGCGCTGCTCATTGCGTGAGCTTTGTCGCTGAGATCTCGAGCTGACGACAGGACGGACCCCAACAACTTCCCCGCCGAGCTGCTCCCCACGCTGCTGACATCGCTCGCGTCGTTCATCAACGGCCCGCACCTCCAGAGCCGCGACATTGCGACGCAGGTGCTCAACGCTGTGCTCGGCAAGAAGCAGTTCCGCTCCGCCGTGTGGAAGCAGGGCGACTGCATCTCGGGGTGAGCTTACCCCCTGGTATCGTAGCTGACCGCAGCCTCGTGAAGTGGCTCAAGGACAACATCTCGCCGCAGCAGCAGTACGGCGCCATCTCGTGCATTTGGCAGCTGTCGTTTGAGCAGAACGCCGCCGAGGGGTTGGACAAGAAGTACGACATTGTCGCGCTCTTCACCGAGATTGCCAAGTCGGCCGTCAAGGAGAAGGTCATCCGTGTGATCGTGGCCACGTTCCGGGTGAGTATGAGGGTTCAGTGACGGAGGCACGGCGACTGCCGTGACGCATTACGAGGTTATGGACCGCGGTGTGTGGCGTGGAGCGCGCGAGTATCTTGTCCAGTGTGCGCTCCGTGTGTACTTCCACGTGCCAGCTCGCAGTCGTTGTACGCAGCTGACATCAGAACCTCCTCACCCTTGCGCCCGCGCAGAACCTCCCGTCCATGTTCGTCGTGCGTCTGCTCGCCTTCGTCGACTCCCTCACGGAGCGCAAGTGGAGCGACGAGGACGTGGTCGAGGACCTCCAGTTCCTCAAGGACGAGCTCAAGCAGCGCCTCGAGGGCCTGACGACGTTTGACGAGTACGTGTCCGAGCTCGAGTCGGGCCACCTGGTGTGGTCGCCCGCGCACGAGTCGGACGACTTCTGGCGCCTCGAGGTCGGCCGCATCCAGACCGAGGCGAACGGCAAGCTCGTGCGCCGCCTCATCGAGCTGCTCAATACGTCGCGCGACCCCGTCGTGCTGGCCGTGGCTTGCAACGACGTCGCCAAGTTCGTCAAGTACGGCGGGGAGAAGAGCAAGCAGCTCATCAACGAGGGCAACGGCAAGACGCGCGTCATGCAGCTCATGACGAGCGACAACCCCGATGTGCGGTACTGGGCCCTCATGGCCGTGCAGCAGATCATGAGCCAGCACTGGTTGAAGTAACAAGTTGTGATAGACAAGGATGTATAGGTAGTGTCTGAGAGGAGGTGCGGAGACGGCCGGCATATGAGTGTCTGCACACCTTGCGTTGCTCCACGATGGGCAATGTCTAGCATATCAGCAGGAGAGCTGCCACTATAAGGGGGGGAATGGGGGGTGGAGAGTCCATGCAACGTCCGAGCGTCTGCCTTTGTTGAGATCGTCCATGAAGTATCGTCCGTGGCCGTGCGTCCTGGCCGTGCGTTCAGCGCTAGAGCCCAAGGGGTTAGGCACGCGACTGCGAGGGGGTGTGCGAGATCACCCGCCCAAAGCTGTCGGCATGGACAGGGAGGACGGGGTCGCCGTCCGCGTCCATGAACGCCGCGTCGACCGGTTGGTTGGTATACGGGTTCGTGGCACACGGGTGTCCGGTGCGGGTGAGGGTGCGGATGCGCCAGGCGAGGGCCGCCTGTGGTTAGCGGCCGATGGCAGATGAGAGCGGGGGAGGGAGGGCAGGTGAGGGTAGAGCGCAGGAGAGCTGGAGCAGGAAGTGGGGGTTTGGAGGGAATGCGCACAATGACAAGCAGCATGATGGCGGCCACGACGCCCATGATGATGGCCGCGTTCGTGGGGCCCGCGCAGGGGACGGGCGCGATGAAGTGGGAGACGTCGAGGTCCTCGCGGTCCGCCGCGTCCGGGGTGCTAGTGGCGTTCGCGACGAGTGTGGAGATGACGCTGGTGGTGACCGTGACGAACAGGGTGGTCGGGAGGATGGCGGACGAGGCGTTTCTGGCCGCGCTCGCGGTCGGGCGGGCCGCAGCGAAGCCCGCTAGTGAGAGGGAGATGATGCGGAGGATGGTGGAGTTGCGCATGTTGAACACGCAACGGGAGAGAGAAGGGGGAGAAGAAGGGGGAGGGGCAGCGGGTGGAGAGAAGACACCAACGACAGACAGTTGAGGAGAGTAAAGAGAGTAGAGGGAAAGGGGAGATGCACTGGGCTTCTAATGGAGATAACGACGGTAAAGAAGGTTATGCAGAGGGGAAGCGAGGAGGTGAACCGGCTGTGCAAAAGAGTTGAGGGTGGCCGGGCAGCTGCGGGCAGCCCGTCCATCTCAGGCTCAGTGTTGTTTGGTTTGGTGTTTGGTTTGGTGTATCAGAGTTGAGTCGCTCGCACCTCTCACCCAGTGCCCAGCGTGGGAGCTTGGGTCGGGTCTCGTGGATCCTAATGGGGGGGGAACATGGTGAGCAACTCAAGTGCCTGTGCTCGTCGCCGCGCCGCGTCAACCGAGTGGCGCTGCCGGCCGGCGTCGCAGCTCTCAGTCAGGGTCTCAAACTGTGCCACAATCCGCCGCCGTGCCGCGGTTGCTTTCTTTCCAGATCCAGCCCCATTATCGTGCTTGCATTGGCAGCTTGGCAGGGGAGAAGAGAATATCTAAACGGCATCTATTACTCTATACAGCCTGCTGCGCCCACCACGCGGCGTCGAGGCTCTCGTACGCCACCTTGCCGGCCGCGACGCCGCGCAGTGTGTCGCTGATCCACGCGGTGTCGGGGGAGTGGCTTGCGTCAGCTTAATTTTATTGGCACTTACTCGTTACACGTGTGTGCCAGCTCGCGCACCCACTCGGGCGGGATGCACGCGCCGTTGCAGATGAGGTAGAGGTATATCCTGGCGGCCTCGAGCGCGTCCGCGTGCCACACTCCGCGCTCCTCTAGCCAGCGGGTGCGCTTCATATTCAGCGGGACGTGCGCCGTCGTGAAGAGGTGCAGTGTCGGGCCCTTGAGATTGTAGCGCAGGCAGGGGGTGCGGAGGGGCGGGAGGCCGGCACACCGCGGCATGATGCCTAGGCGGCGGAGGTGGAAGCGTGCGGTCGGGAGCGCGTCGTGCGGGATCACGAGGAAGTGCTGCTGTCAGTTGAGGGCATTGGTCAACTCACGTCGTTCGAGTCTGTGGTCTCGGGTCCAAACTCGACCGCGCGGATGCCCGTCGTGGCGAAGGTCTCGACGACGTCCTGGAGTGGAGCGGGAAGGGGTGCGATGTGTGTGGAGATCATGGTTGGGAGTGTGGAGTTGGTTCACAGTGTACTTGGTGTGGTTGAAGAAAGCTGCTGGCCTGCTGGTAGATTTTGTAGCTGTCTAAGATGGGTGGTGAGGTGAGGCTTGGTCAGACACGATAGCGGTACCTATTGTGTCGCGGCCATGATGCCGACGCCACCTTCTACCAATTTGAGTGAAGCTAGCCCAAGGCATTGAGTGAGGTGGTGGGTCCTTTCAAGCTCACTGGCAATGTATAGTATAGGAGACGTGTATCTACAGATAACTAAGTCGAAGCACAGCGGCACGAAGAACTGACGGGATGAAGTTGACGCTGTTCCATGACAGAGGGGAGCCATTGAGGTCGGTGCCTGTGTTGACCTCCCACCAGGTCTTGTCGAACTTGACCGGGTTGAATTGGTACTTGACGAGCTTCCGAAGGATGCTCTTCAACCAGAGGTGCTCGCGGGGCCACGCTGCCTGGTTGAGGACCTTCAGGCCCCAGCGCCGTCTCATGTTTTCCACGTACTTCTCCTCGTCGGTCGCAGGGTGCATGTGGAAGCGAAACCACTCGTCGACATTGGGGACCCTGGGATCAGTAGAGAAGGACATCAGTAGAGAAGGACCAGTTACTCACGGCCTGTCATCGTCAAACACCTCTTCGCCCTTGATGTGTTCCACCAGGCAGAAGAGCCAGTCGCAGACATATTTCAGCATCGCGGACTTGTATGGCGTCCGGCAGAGAATGTTGATGTAGCAGCTGACAGCGGCGACCAGGCTCGGGTGATGGGCGCCCCGCTCCACGTTGAATTGGAGGTGGCTGTCGTCGAGGAAGGTGATGCTCCTGGGATACACGACTAGGGCGGGGTCTGATGCTTTGAAGGCGGATATGGGACTGGGAAGCTGCAGGAAGCCAAGGTCTTGCAGGAGATCGGTCGTTTTGCGAAAGGAGGCGTTGGGCACGAGATACGCGTACACCTGAAGCATCAGCATCCTAAGGGTGTCGCAACGCCTTACGGAGCTGTAGTGCAGGTATCCGAGAGCGGGGCCGACCTCGACGACGATGATGTCCAAGGAACGGAGTAGCTCAAGCGCCGCTCGAAGGGCGAAAGGGATGGGTTTGCGGGCTTGAGGTGTGGCGGGGCGCGCGGGGACAGACAACGAGGCCGGCAGGAGAAGGAAAGCCGACATGGTGAGAGGAGGTGGGGAGAGCGCAGAGAAGTGTTGAGATGGAGGAAGGTGTTGTTCTGCGTTTGTATGGCGCTTTATGTAGCCAGAACTTCCACTGATCCATCACTTTGCGCAGTCTCTTGAGTACATGACGAGCCTAACGTAGCACTGCGCAACCCCTGCATGTTTGACGTCGTGGGAGGCTCTAGCTGCGCTCACGAGGCGAACGGGAAGTCCCGAACGTCGCGAACTCCATCGCCAACTCATTCGACCCTGCTTTATCGCTTGAGACTGGAGGTTGCCCAGGCCACTATACCCCTCCAAGCCTCCGCCTACCTTTGGTTGTTGCGAGTTTCCTAAATTCCGCGACGTACAGGTATACAGGCGTATAGATAGCCCGGAGACATTCACAATAAAAGGCGACTGTTTACTCCTTGGAGGACCACAGGGAGGGGCTGAGCCTTGACGGCTCTGAAGACACAGTTTCGGTCAATCATACGGGTCGGCATGAATTGTCCAGGTAGTCGTCGTGAAACGTCCGGGCTACGGGGGGTTCAAGGGGAACCAAGAGAGTCGAGATGGGCCCACGAGTCGAGTACCGCCCCTGCACAGGAGTTAGCCTACACTGACAGTAATCATCACTGTCAGTCTCAGCATCGTACCGGAACGCGTTCCCCGTTTCCCCAAGAGAAGGCACCCTTGGCGACGGTTCCATTCCGCTCCAACATCTATCAAAATCTCTAGGAGACTACAAAGTATTACGCCGTCTGTAGTCACGCCGGTCCCTGCGACGGTCGTGAACGTACAAGTTCTTCTCCCACCACTTCCTGTTGAACCGGCGGTAGTCGAACTGATTCTTGATAAGCTTTCGGAGGATGTCCCTCATCCACTCTGAGGGGTGCGGGACACAAGAGTTGACCATTGCGACGGCATAAAACCTTCGGTTCAGTTCGGTGGCGATCTCGTGAGGGGTTGTCGGGCATTCGCGGACGCGGCACCATTCGGCGTAGGAAGGGGCCCTGGCATCAGCGCAGGACGGTCACTTCCTCACGTTTGACCGTCCTCCAGAGCATCACTCTCGATGCGGCAGTGCAGCTTGAGGCATTGCACCAGCACAAAGAGTGTAGTCCACGCTTCGACATACATTGGTGGCCAACCCTGAGAGGGAGGTGAGGAGGGGACAGAGGAGAAGGGGGTCGCGCTGGGAGAGCCATCTGTCGCCAGTAGTGACAAGGAACCCACTGTCGTTAGCGGACGGGTAGTTGGCATTTACCAACAGTGGTTATGGGATGAATTACGTGTCTGAGAAGGAGAGGCTGGCAACAATGTGCAAAGCAGACGGATGCACGCAGCAATGGCGGCGAAGAGGTTCGGCGTGTACGCCACGCGCGTCCTGTCGTACTTCAGGTTCTTGTCTAATGGTAGGAACACCGAAGAGCGGGGAATCAGGACTGCGTAGAGGGCGTGTGGGTTGTCGATCTGGGACGTAGGAATAGTGCATTGGTACCGTTTAAACCCCAGGTGCTCGAAACAGGCACTCGCTGTGCCAAGGTGGTCGTCGGCAACAACGTAGAGGTACATGTAGGACTGTCCAGTCAGACATCACTGTACGGGCAACTCACATTGCCCCAATGGAAGGTTACTTCTAGGTTTGCCAGTGAGAGGCCAAACTCTGTCATCTTTACCCGATGAAGTCGGAGCTCCTCAAGGGCGTACTTGAGGCGAGCCGGGAGGGGGCGAGGGATGAGGTGGAGCTCAGAGGGAGGAATCGGCGGTGAGGGAATGACAAAAGGGAACATGGTGACAATGGTGACAGGAGAAGCAGTTGTAGGAGAGGGTGGAAGCCGAGCTGGTGGAGAGGAATAAAGATGAACGATGGGGAGAGAAGTGGACAGGAAGGAAGAGACCAGTTCGGGGAGTAGGCGCTAGTGTTGCTTAGTCCCTTGCCGTCGCACCCCACACCGTCTCACCGATCACCGTCTCACTCCATCTCACGCTGAGTCACCCATCTCGGCAGTCACCTTCCCTCTTAGCCTCCGTCTCCATCAATCGCCACCTCGCAGCAATGACCTCGCAACCTCGCAGCTCGCACTCAATCAGAACATTTGAACTTGAACAAGTGCCACTCCAAAATGACCACTGTCCGGGGCCCCGACATGCCGTGCCTGGCACCTCTGCGAGAACACTCCGCTGTTGACCATCCCAACTCGCTGTCTCCTATCCACTCTCATTCTTCACTCTCCCCCGCCCCACCGGCCACCGGCGCCATGCCGTACCTCCTCGACGAGCTCGAGCCGGGCGATGAGGCGCGCTACAACTACTACCTTACCGAGCTGCGGCGCTACGACGTCCCCAACAATTCGCGCAGGGACTTCTTCAAGTATATGGCCGCAAAGGTGCGTCATCCACCGCTCACGCGCTAACAGCAGGAGGGCCTAGACAGATACCAACAGGCGGGCGGGTTTCTGCGCAAGTATCGTCCCATGTTTGAGGCCGCGGACCCGCGTTGGGCGGCCAAGGCGAACAAGAAGCTACGCAAGACGCTCGCGGAGAAGAAGCGCCAGTCGCTTGCCGCGCGTGCGGGGCGGAACAGAGAGGCGCAGGACGAGGAAGACGACAGTGAAGTGGACGCGGACTATGAGTACGAGAAGGGCGAATCCGTGGCATCGAGCGGCGACGAGGAAGCGCGTCGCATGACTCGGGCTAGCGCAAAGGGCGGGCTGAGCACAAAGCAGGCCGCTCTCCCGCGTCTCAACACGCGCCCCACTGGGCCCGCGGCAATGGCCAGCATCAGTGACGACGACGATCCCCATCCCCACCTTAGCCTCCAAATGCGCGCGAGGGCAAGCAGACATAGGATAGAGAGCGAGCCGGCATCCCGAATGAGTGCGCACCGCAACTCGATGCCCTCATCTGCGCGACCGACGAGCGCCCGACGGTCCTCGTCTCAAGCGCCGGCCAAGCGCCGGCGCACCGAGGTCATCGAGATCAAATCCGAGCCTGAGGACACGCAGGAGCCCACGCCTGCACCGACGCCCCAGGCCGAGCCGGAGCCAGTCTGGCACACGATCGACCAGTGCCTCCCCGGTTGCGGCGTGTGCGCGGCCGCAGAGGCGCACCGCATTCCCGCGTCCAGCTTGCGCCGGCTGATGCGCACTGAGACGCAGTTTGAGGCCGTGCGCACCGAGAACGAGCGGCTGCGGAATCGCCTGGCCGACCGCGAACGCCAGCTCGCCGAGGCGGAGACCAAGCTCAAGGACAAGGAGACGGCGTTGCGCGACAAGGAGACGATAATTGAGCTACAGCGGCAGCTCGCGGCGCGCCAGTAGTTGTAGTTGTATGCACTGTTTGTAAACCGGTCCTTGAGAGGTACCATCATAAGAACGGGCCAAGTCCGCGACATGAACGCAGGAAACGCTCCCGTCGAGTTTGGTTCCAAAGGACATTCTGCGCTGCTGGCCTCACTTCTGTCCTCCCCTCCTTGTCACTCTCCTCGGCGCCTCGGCACAATGGCCTACAACTTGCGCACCGTCGCGGCGCAAGACCAGGAGAGGGTTGAGGTCTTTGCAGGCGAGCTCAAACGCTTCAACTTCCCCGCGCGCAGCAAGATGGACTTCTACTACCACATGGCTGAGGTGGTGAGCACTTCTGCGTGCCGGTCTGACGGCTAGAGAAGCTCCCGACACACCACAGCGCGCAGCGCTTCATGCGCAGGTACCGGCCTATCTTCGAGTTGCGCGTGCCAGCGTGGCAGGACAAGGCGCGATACTCTGTGGGGCGCGAGACGTCGGGGAGCAAGAACAAGAAGGTCGTTCATTCCCTGTGGGCCGGGAGATTGCGGCGAGCGAGAGCTCGGATCTGAGCGAGCTGGAATTCGAGCCGGACCAGGACGGGCGCGAAACGGACAACGAGGGAGAGGAGGCGGAGGAGGCGGACGGCGGGAGAGAGAAGTGAGGCACCGGCGCGCAATGGGCCGGAGCCGAGCCCAGCGAACGGCGATCAAGGGCAAGAATGCCTTGACGCCGCGCCCCGGCTCACCGCCGAGTACGCGGAGCCGTAAGCGGCAGAACGAAGGGTCGACGCGGAGCGGCAAGCGACTATGCACGGTCGAGCAGCCGTCGTTGGAGATGCATCGCGGATGGGAGTCGAATTCGGGAGGACCGGGGACTAGAACGGGGCCCAAACACGCCGCATCGTCGTCGAAGCGCCTCAACCCCAAAGGCTCCCCGTCCAAGCGACCCACGCAGGAGCAGGCCAACTCGGCGACCCCCGCCGAGAGGCAGACGAGTTGGTCTGCAACCAGCGGCCACGCCAGCTAGAGCCAAGTGCCCAACGGTGCATCGCAACCTAGCGCCGAGCCCGGACCGTGTAGCCAAGCACCCAACGGTGCACCGCGACCCAACGCCGAGCCGGACCGTCTCAAGTACCCCCACAACACTCCTCGGCTCGTAACGAAACGGGCAACCCTCGCGACACACCCAGCCCGCAGCCGCGGTCCCGAGACCGCCGACAGCGAAGCTGCCGTACCCGACTGTCTTCGAGATCAAGTAGGAGCCGGATGTGCCGCCAGCGGGGTGCAGCAGATGGTGGTGCTGGCCATGCGAGGACGGAGCCTACATCGGGCTCAATCACTGGCAGCTCACGTTCTCCTGCACGAAGCCAATGGCAGGGCGAAGGCACTGGCGCCGAGAATGCGAGGTTGATCGCGGAGAACGAGGCCAAAGGCCGGGTGGTAGGCCAAGGACGGGAAGTTCGCCAAGTTGGGAGGGAGGTTTGACCGCATGCTCGACATTGTGCCTGCGCGGCTGCCATGATAGAGTCGCTGCGACGACGAGATTTTGAGCGCGCGGTGGTCGGGCGACAGGCCAGGCGTGGTGCTGAGACCGTGGCTTGAAGGTGGGGAGAGGCGTTACGATAGCCACGGCAGCAGCAGATGGATCACCCCTTGAGCTGGCTCAGGTGGCGTGCCCGCTGCCCCGGAATACAACGGTTCATATGATACAATGTAATGACAGTGGCGTTTGGCCGATCCAATGCACAGCAACACACTAACAGCGTCCGATCCCACTGTGCGGCCCTCTTGTGGGTGTGTCACAGCTCGTGTGTGTCACAGCTCGTGTGTGTCACAGCTCGTGGGCGTCTCAAGCGTGGGTCCCGATACACATCGTTCGACTACGCAGCGTCCGCCTTGTCGTCCTCCTCGTACTTGGGTGGGGCCTTGCGCGAGAGCTTGCGCACGACCGGCTGCGGGGGCGGGTGGGGGTGCGCGACATGCATGACGTTCATGGGCTTCATGAGCGGCATGGTCATCGGCGTGGCTATGGGCGGCGCGGGCGCGGGCATGTCGCGCAGCGTGTGCGCGAGGTGGGCGGAGCGGCGGGCGAGGTTGCGCGTGCGGAGGGCGAGTATGGCCTGGGGTCAGCACAGGGGCTTGTTGGTCAGGACGGGTGGTACGCACGATGACGACGGCTTCGAGGGCACAGATGATGCCGAGGACGATGGCCGCGATGTCGCCGCCGCTCTTGGAGCTGGAGGAGGTGGCGGTGTTGGCGCTCGCGTGATCACTGGCGCTCACGCTAGCCGACACGGTCACGGTGACTATCGAGCGGGAGGATGCGGGCTTGCTGGCGGGGATGGTGGTGAGAGGCGCGGCGGAGCGGACGGCTGACGTGCTCGAGAGCGCTGGGGGTCGCGAGAGCACGGCGGAGGAGGGGCGGATGGAGGGCGTGACGGGGTTGGCTGCGGCCGAGGAGCGGGGAGGAACGACGGGCTCGGCGGACGAGAGGACCTGTGCGCGCACGACAGCGAGCGCGAGGAGTGCGACGAGGAGCATGACTCGTAAAGTGACGAGGCGGGAGAAGGGGAGAAGGGAGGAGAGGAAAGAGAGGCGGGCGGGGTGTAAAAGAAGGAGGGGGGTCGAGAAGAGTGGGTGAATGGTGAGATGGAGCAAGTGCGGGTTCAGTGCCGATGCCCGGACAGACGTGGGCGGTGCAGACGATCCGATGAGCAGCGATCAGTGCGTCAGCTGGCCTCCTCTGCAGGCTTCGGAGTGCGCATCACGCCTTGTCTGCGCCACGGATGCGCAGGCGTCGTCTTCTGCTGTGGTGGCGCGTCAGTGGAACGGGGGGAGAAGCTCGTCGCCGCCGGTGCTGCGGCATGTCGCGTGCCGTCTGCGAGGGTCAACTGCGGCATGACATCCAGTGGACAGCAAGGGCTCGCAGCGCACGGGCGCAAGATCGCACACTGCGGGTCCTCTATTCGGGGAACACGGTGAGCGGTGCGCGGGCGCGCACTTGGGCTGAGATTGAGGTGCACGGGGGAAGAGGAAGAGAGCGGTGACGATGTTCTCTCGCCTGGAATGCATCGCCTCGAGGGTATGCCGACCTGCCGACATGAGCTAGTGAGCTCATCTGAATACTCCTCCGGCACGTGAGTATTGTCCTCGCCCGCTAGCACTCCGTTGGAACTACATAAGACCGGGGCATCCAGCCGATCGCTGTCGCCATCCGCTGCTCACTGTCTGCTGCGAGCCGGATGGAAGTGCGCCGAGCCTACCGGGTCGATCACCTTGGTAGATGTTGATCCGCCTTGCTTTCACTGTGGCACAGCCACCCAAGACTACAATGCATGATATCAACTACACCCACATCCGCTTCTCCCTCACCACCATCCCATCCGAGGACGGTATCGAACATAGTGCTCGATTCCGGGGGAGGGGTCATGCCGCTGCGCGATGGCGGGGGCGTCGGCGCTGGTGCCCTGCTAGAGCGGGGCGGTGTTGGGCGGTCCGACTCGAAGGTGTCCGCCTCCGAGGCTGTGGGGTCCCCGTCCAGTGTGAGAGGCTCAGAAGCTGGAGGGGATGTGGGTGTTCCACTGGAGGGGGGAAGACGGTGGAAGAACGGTCGAGGTATCCGGTGGAGGCATCACGGTGTTGTCTGCGCGGCCACCGCGCCCGCGAGGATGAGGGCCGTGAAGAGCATGGTGGGCTGTTGGGCTCGCCATGCAGCAGCGAGTACTTGTCCTCTGGGCGCCGACAGGCCGTGACCTTCGGCGTGCGGCAGTGCCCCAACCCGCCGGGTAGGCGGCGGCAGGGGAAGCGGTGCCGCGAGACAGGCAACTCCGGAACTCTCGGATACAGACAACACTGTTCGAATTGTCCTATCGCAGCGCACTACAGACTCTTCTCCTGCAGGCCCAGCTCGGCGCTGAAACGCGGCGGCGCCTTGCGGCTGAGCTTGCGGACGGGCTGCGGGAGGGGGCGGGGCGGCGAGAGGCGGGGCTCGAGGCGCGTGCCGAGCGGCGGCGGGGGCGTCCAGTGGCCCGGGGAGGCGGTGTGGTTGAGCGAGTCGGCGAGCCAGGCGGCGCGGCGCGAGAGCGCGCGGTTGCGGTAGAGCACGATGGCCTAGTGTCAGTTGGAAGGGGTGGGGGCGTACGATTAAGACAGAGGCGATGCCGAGGAGGACGCCGAGGGCGATGGCCGCGACGGCCTCGCCTGAGATCGTCACCGGGGGAGACGAGGGGGAGGCCGCAGCAGAGGTCGAAGCGAGGGTGGGGGCAGGGAGCTCCCGGGTGACCGACGACGGGGTCAGAGACGGCGCGGGTTGGGACAGCGGGACCGACGAGGAAGACAGTGGCGCCTGCGACTGGACCTGTGTTGCCTGGGACGGGGGCTGCTCCTGTGACGGGGCCGCCGGCTGTTGCTGGCCCTGCTGGCCCTGTTGACCTTGCTGATCCTGTTGAGCTTGCTGGCCTTGTTGGCCTTGCTGGCCTTGCTGACCCTGCTGGCCTTGCTGCTGGTCCTGTCCGGGCTGCTGCTGCCCCGATTGCTGCTGGCCTCCCTGCTGCTGGCCTCCCTGCTGCTGGCCTTGTTCCGCCCCCGGTTGAGCCTGCTGGCCACCCTGCTGCCCCTCACTAGCCTGCAGCGGCGCAACCTGCGTCGGCAGCGCGTCGTCCGTCGTGAACGGCTCAGCGCCTTGCGCTTGAGCGACAGCGGCAAGAACAACAGCGGCGGGGACGAGCATGGCGATTGTGTGGATCAACACGCACCCCGTCCTGCTTATGTGTGGGCCAGCGGCGGCTGCCACAGTGGCTGCCAACATGAGAAACCAGGGGAAGTGTAAACATGCGCGGAATGTCGAAGGCAGGTGCGTCGCGTCCAGCAGGCACGGTGGGGAGGTGCGAGCCACATGCTTGTGAGATGGAATCTCCAGATGGCCAGCTGGTGCAGCAGCCTTCCCGCCGTCGCCTCGCAACGCTGCATTGCAGTGGGTCTGGCTACTGGACACTGGCGGGCTGTTCTGGCTACATTGGCGCCGCTGGCTACACCGAGTTCTTTGCAATCTTCTCGGCAAAGTCGGGGAGGGGGTAGGGCGGGGGCATGACCTCCTGGGCGGCGCGGGCGCGCCTCGCGCGGCGGAGGAGGACGAACATGGCGGCCTGGAGTCAGTGCGTCCAGGGGGACTTACCAGAGCGGCGAGGAGGAGCGCGACGGCGATGCCGAGGACGATGGCGGCAATGTCGCCGGCGACCAGGCCCGCGGAGGGCTTAGCCCGGCCGGTTTGGGCGGGGCGGGCGACACTCGCCCCGGAAGCGACTGAGGTGACGGGGTTGTACACGGCCTTGGTGGCCGAGCTGGCCGGGGAGGCAGTCACGAGTTGGCCGTTCATGTTGGTGGTGGCGACGACACCGACTGCGGCGGTGGCCGGTGCAAAGCCGCTTGCGGGGTCGAGGACGCCGGAAGTCTTGCTCGCCAGCTGAGCGAGGACGATGTGGCAGAGGAGGACGAAGATGGCGAGCTGCATGGCGGATGGGTGCGGGGAGCATGTCACCCCCGGGCGCTCTTGTACATTGCTCCAGCGCCAGTGCGAGGGTCATGTGGCTGCGGCGCTAGTGTCGGCGGTGGATATGACGGACTAGTGTCGGAGCGGGGCGGGTGGGGGCCGCCAAGCGCGTACCTCGGAGCCACTACGAGTACATTCCATCAGAGTACAGTTCTGTAGCAGCTGCAGCCGTACCTCCCGTAATGCTGACTTCATAACTGCATCCACCGGGCTGCCGGCGCTACTGAGGACTACGCTTTTAAGTCGGGGGGGGGGGGGGGGGGGGGGGGCCGGCCCCCCCTGAGCCACCCCCCCCAGGGGCCCCGATTGGGGTTAGCAAGGGCC